>JACCGJ010000067.1:0-38254 GCA_013407085.1 Atriophallophorus winterbourni
ATTCCATTCCATTTAGACACGTCTCAATATCATATTCAGGGGTTTTCGTCGCCGAGGCTGACGGTGTTGATTTGGCCTTGCAAACCAGACAAACATAACAAACACCAGGGCAATTATCTCCTTTAATAATCGATACTAAATCCGAGGTCAGCGATTTGCCTCATTTAGCATGAACTTTCGACAAACAATCGTAACACGTGACAGACTTTGCCTTAGGACTTAGCGACTTTCGGCAAACCGCACACATGTAGCCCGGTGCGCTTTGTTTTCGTTTCGGGGTCATCCTGTCAGGGTTATGAGCATCACTGTTCAGTGGTTTGTGCACAAGCATTGGCTCTGTCGAGCGATCGATGATGAATATAGTGTGCGCGACAAAAAAATTCAGTGTTCACGAAAAAGAGCAAAATCAGAATTTAATCCGGTGATACTCTTCGGTAGTTGATCGCACGATGTTGAAAGTATGACCAGTCGACGGCGAAGAATAAGATCTTTCCGATGACGTTAATCCCTTTGAGGACTTGCAGAGTATTAACAGAGTTGCACGCGTAGATCCAATATGGGAAAATCACGATAAATCCCAATTTACTCGTATTATCGAATACCGCTACGAGAGTGGTATATCCAGAAAGCTGACTTCGAGAGGAGTTTAACAACGTACTATATATCCACGTAAGTGTAAGTTAAAGAACAGTATATCCTGATAATCAGGAGCTCAAAATAATGCGACCGCACGGCACGTTGTCACGTTGTCCGATAGTCCTGCAGGCATACGAACGAAAGTGTTATCGGTTAACTTAAATTAACCATCAAATACAACGTGCTCAAAAGCAAGGTTGGCGAAATGCAATCAAGTTACATTGATGAAAACGAGAAATTTAAACCCAGAATAATGGAAATTTAGCCAAACTTTTGCGGCCGTTGCTTCGCTGAAGGCTTTCAAAAGCTGGTCTACAGACCATGTTTACCCTATTACGTCAGCGCCGCCTGCGGTGGCTTGTTCATGTCTATAGAATGGAAAATGGTCGTATTCCGAAAGATCTACTCTACGGTGAGTTGCAATTAGGAAGTCGACCATTGGGCAGACCGCACTTGCGGTACAAAGATGATTGCAAAAGAGATATGAAAGCTCTTGACATTGACCCCGCAAGCTGGGAAGAACTTGCTCTTGACCGCTCACTTTGGAGGCATTGTTTAAAGCGTCGACTGCAAGCCGGGGAGGAGCAAATAAAGCTCCTGGCTGCTGAACGCAGATCACGCCGCCGGCGTGCAACTGATGCAATACAACAGAGTTCTGACTATCGTTGCAAAGGCCAACAACAACCGTCACTATAAATGCCCCACTCCCGTATCAGCTGTCATCGATAGTTAACTGCTCTCAAATTGTATGTAACTAAAAATATCAGCAAACAAAATATAAATGTTTTGTGTGTGGAATGATTAGAATTGTTACCCTACTTTAACAACAGAATTGGTTTGGCAAACCGGTGACTTAGCAAAACATCAAGCGTCGTGCTACAGTAAACCAATATTCAACCAGCAATGTTTTTCGTATCAAGTGTTTATTTGATTTATTTATCGGCACATCACTTATTTCATAGTTCAAATAGTAAACATACATGAGGTTTAAGGATGTTTGTTCATACTTAAGATATAAAATTGATAAAATAAACCCAATTTTAGGTGGCCAAACAAAGAATAATTTGTGAAAAACTAATTTCAACCATCGCAGATTCCAAGACCACCGTAAAAGAATATTTCTTGTTTCGCTTGAAATTTATTTACACTCGTCTGTTTCTCAGACAGACAAAACCCTTTATAAAGTAAATTAATAGCCAGTTACTACTCAGAGCATAAACTAAAAGATAATGTTTCAAAACGTGTCACAAAATTGGGTCATACTTTCGGATAAAAACTCCTAGGACAGCCCATCGCCATTAGGCAGCTGGAAAATAAGAAATCGATTAAAAATCTTAAAAGCGATTTTACCTGCGTATGTGAACGTACAAAAATAAGATAACTTTTTCGTTTACACTAATATCCAGCAGTCTCATTTATTTCACCAAACTGAATGACAATGGCGAAGAAGTCCGTCGGTCGAAGATTATACGGCAGGTCTCTAATCGTCAGTTTCGTCTTTAAATATGATAGCCTTTAACAGGCCATCAAGCGAGCATAGATGTTTCAACTTCTTATTCAGTTATATGATGATCAAAATAGTGAGCCAAGTGTGCTTTGGTGGTTCAATAACAGTTGTATTAAATTGATTCAATATTTGTAGTTTTAATTAGTTTGATAATACTGATCGTTTACAATGCCTGATGAATTTGTATTATATGAAAATTTATTCGGGGAAAAATGACACGGTGGGAGTAAAATGATATATTTGATCCTTTTCGCTGGATCATCCAATGTATAAATATTTTTAAATAATGTTAGCTATTATCCAAGGTCGCTATGGGTTTTTTTCTCTTATTTTTTCCATTTATTAAAACGGAGTACCAATGCGCCACCACTGAATATTGGCTATTTATAGCTGTATTTTCACTTGACCAAAAATTATTGAATCAATTTTTGGATAGCTTGGTTCTTTGCAGGAAATCTAAATAAAAGTGATTTTAAATTCAAGGTTGTATTGTCCTCGAAGCTGTTTTCGAGACCCACGTAATGCACAGCTTCATGAAAAATAAAAGTGACCTTAAGCACCAGTTAGACCATTCTGATTGGACTCCTTTCAGCAATAGAACTGCTTCAACGCTACGCGCGTCAAATAAACTCACCACACAGAATTGACCGTTATCTGTTCGAGAGCACAGTGAACGCAAAATGCGCGCTGATGTGAAATTTGCAATCTGCCTACTGATTTTCAGCTGCATGATTCTATGGATAGTAAAAAATTATTACACCTTGTTTGACAAAAACGGAAACATATTGGTAAGTTCAAACGTTAAGAATATCGTTGGGCATGCCGTGTAATTCAACTCCGTTTAGGTGGATTATTTTTTAATTATAATGCTATTCTTTTTGCACGAATATTTAATGTGAATCTGGAATCTCACAACTCAATGTTGATGATAAATATGTAAGCAATCAAATAAGCTTTCAACCAATTATCTTATCATTACAATTTCAGTTCTTGATAAATTTTCGAAAACTTCAATTGCATAGTGTATTGGGATGCTCACGTATCCATCCCTTACACACCACAACCGGTTTCTGGCTGTTTGCTGCCTTGAAACTGTGGTAAAATTACAAACAAATTTATAATTTGACTTGATTGCAACTCATTTCAGAGTATATGAAAGCTTTTAGCTCTAGTTTTGATTTTTGAATGGATGATAATCCGTTATAGCGGATTCAAAATTAATTTTGCCTAAACGATTATTAGGTATTTTGAACTTTGAAAACATTACTTCTTTAAATCATGCCTATCCATCACACACATCCAACGACCGAGTTCGTACTGTACACATTTATGTGGGCGGGTCATTAAGATCCGAATCCATATGAATTTAACAATTGAAGGGTTGTAATAAGATTGAGCTTGTAAGCCACTGTTGGATAAAGTTATCGAACTAACCCTTTCAATCGCTTGCCCAAAATTTGTACAAGGGATTAAGCCCATGTTTTTAAATGAAGATCTTAATTTACATGCATTTGCATCACAGACACCTAACGACTGGCTTTCGCTGTATACACTCGTTAGGTAGGTTGAGTGTGATCAGAATCAGCATGCTTTGAAACGGTGAGGTAAGGGTACAATGGATACGCTGTTAAGCCTCTATTGTATAATGTTCGTTTATTTGCATATTCTAGCCCATAATTTGCAAGAAACAATTGCTTTAAATTGTGTAGTAGTTAAGTATTTCAAATGTTTTCAATTGAATTACATCGAACCATTCTAACATCAGATTTATATCTGAAAATTTGTACTAAATGCTGCAGACTCATTAGACCTAACATATTTTTGTAAAAAACGGGGAATACCAAGAAACCTAAACGTCTTCATTTGCGTTTATTTTAAATAAATCGAATAATTAGCATATTTGAAATGCTAGGATAATGCTAGTAAAACCAATATGAATTTATCTATCTGTTAATATATGAAAAAAAGAAATTTAATACTATGATAAGAAATGTATATTTAAATTTAATTTCAAACATAACCAGTTTTGACTATTAGCAAGCATTAACTATTAAATCATATTTTTTCATTTTCAATTACAGTGATCTTGATTGACCCTGCAGTTTTCTTTTCATTGCAGATAAGTTCAACTTATGAATTAGTGCAAAGCACACAGTCTCCGTCAATCCACTTGTTCACGATCATAAATAGCACACAACATCTGCAACAAGCCATCGTAATGTTGAAAAGCATTCTTTATTATCAAGGCCGAGCCAAGTGTTACTTGGATCAATGTAAATTGACCAAAACACCAGAAATAACTTGTCATGAGAGTTCGCAAGCTCGATACCAACCCCTGGTACTTCATTGGGTGCTTAGTGACAATTTGCGAAACGAAACGGAGCGTATATTCGAGGTGTGGGGATTGAAAGACGTTACATTGAAAACCTATGAATACGAAGGTTATGTGGCGAGTTTTTTTTATAATTCATTAAATGTATGTTTAATAACTTTATTAGCAAAGTAGCATCTTTATTTTGAAGCTTGTTTAAAATCTAACCGTTAACATATAAATTTCTTTCTACTTCTTTAAAATATTGGTACAGAGTTTTTTTACAAATGTTTCAAGTCTTAATGTAGTGTATAACCGGTCTGACATTGTTAACGAAATGCGTCAATAGTCCAAACATCTGCGATGTTCATATTCGACTATTCAACCTAATGTTGATTATTTGAAAACACTGGTAGAGAATTGGTGCTGCACTATCCTATAATGGCTTGTGTTGTTATCTATAATCCGTCTGAGTTAAACTCACTAAACGCAAAAGGTCACGACTGATGAAATTTAAGCAACAGTTCATTAAAATATTCGCGTTTTGTTACAATATCTTCTTAGCTGTTCTATTTAATCGAATTTGCAAAACTATGAGGCTCAACAGAAAACTGAATCACAGTCATTTTGTTTTCTACATTGAGAATTAAAAAATGAATTAACTATGCTGATTTCGAAAGGTTTTCAGCTAAGGCCCAATTTCTATGTGTATGAATAGTGTGAGTGTGGCAATATTTTCTTGAAATAATTAAAAATAAGGTTAGTCATGTTGTTCAGACTGCTCGATAAAATAAAACAGGGATTAGATCTTAGAGGATGTAAACATAACGTGATTAGCAAAGCAAAGGTGGCTTTCAGGATGTCCATACCCAGCGGGAGCAGTAATGACCTCATAGTATTTTTACATTTCAGAAATGGCAGGATAGCAATTTTGCAGCTTTATTGTCACATTGGTGAGGATAAGAATGAAAAATTGAGTTATATTCACATGGGGGCATGTATGAATATGTTGCAATTTGAATAGAAACTGATTAAAAAGGCATGTTTTTATTCTAAATCTTATTATTTACAAATATGAAATTGCAATGAGATTAGTTGTTTTTGTTGAATATGGTTTTTTGACCTTTATCCTCATCTGCATGTAATCCTTTAAAGGCTCGTGTAAACTCGATTCCAACAAGTCATCATTCCGGTTGGTCAGCTATGCTCAAATTATTTGCAACTGAAATATTAGAGGAATCGATTCAACAAGTGAGCCAAATTCAATTGCAATTATATAGATAATGTAATGGTGTGAGGTTCTGTAACCTAAAACAATGTTTCAAAATAAACATTTGTCCAATGTGTTTGCTTGGCAAGATCTCATCCGGCAATAATTGCATTCCGGGTTTCATGTCTGCATATTCATTTATGATGAAAATAAAATTCTTCATTACATGTAAGTGATGGGGATGTGAGCATCATAATATAGAATTCTCCATTTTATATTTCCGAAGAATCAAATTCACACAGTCGAGAAAATACACATTTTTAAGACATGATAAACATATATATATATCGATTGTTCTGTGATATACCTAGCTGAGGTATTTGTGTGTGAATTACGAGATACTTTGTCGCACTAATTTAAATAGGCAGTCCAAGTCATGAATACTGTTAAAAAATATCCCATTCACCACTTGCATATTTTCCAACTTTTAAAGTCAAACATAAGTTTAGTGTTACTCGCATCCTCAGTACTTACATTCCACAACCGGTTTCTTGCTGTTAACCTTCATCAGTTGGAGACAGTAGGATTAGTTACAGTGTGCCATGAATCAATGGAAGGTGGTGAAAATATTTTTGCTCAAATGAAATTTATAAAAAGCTCTATTTCCGCCACAAATTTAAATAATATATTCTCTTTGCTGTCATTAAACCATCGAAATTTATGCCTCTCGATTTTTATTATCAATTTCATTAATCCGTTATGCCAGACAATGTTTGCAGTTAATGTGTTCTTATTTTATTTTGGTGTCAGGGCTGTGTAAATTTTATTAGCGCTTTGCTAGAGGTTCAAATTCTCCATGAGATTTACAGTACCATTGAGTGAACCTAATAAATCTGTGTTTCCTCATTTCGCCGAGATATTAGTAAAGAGTAAATTATATTGTATCCCGTGTGTTTGCGCAAACTTAACCTGGGTTCGATTTTGTGTTTCAGTTCGGGTACTGTCTTTTTTAATATTATTGATAAATATTTTCTTCATCTCCTAATTCCAAACTGAGAATGTCGCACTCCTGACGGTTAAATGCATCAACCACTTTTTGGAGCACTGGTCAATTTTTTCGGTTTCTCACACGTAAATACTGTGTTCTTGGTTATTTGATTCTTCGAAATCAAGGGTAACCGGAATTAAGCGTCATTTAGGAGTTTAAACTGTATATTACGGCAATTTCTACATACTTACATAATCCTAAACTGTCATGAGATGCAATTCAGCAGATGGCATACTATTTCACCAACCGATTTTATTTTCATATGTTCTGCAAGAACTTACACAACGCTTGAACTAGAACACAGGTGACGCGCTAGAAGTTCAGCATTTGCGCTTATTGGTTTTGGAAAGAGCCACATTTCTAAAACAACGCATTGTATATCGGTTTCGTTCGTATTGAGGTAAAAATGTATGCGCCTATGGAAAACAGACATAGCCAGTGAGAGATCGAGTTGATTGTTGATTGGTGAAGTAAGATGAGAGCAAAAATAGAGTTCATAACGATTGTCAAGGAAGCAAGATGACGATAGTACAACTCAATATAAGTTTCATCTGTATAGATCTGGTTTTAATCGTACAAAGCTGAAAACAATAACAAATAATGCATAACTAGGAGAGCGCTTTCCAACTATCTCTTTGTTGAATGGCAATTCAGTTTACAACATTATTTAACACGCATGGATAAAATACTAATATAATCACGAAAGGCTTATTTGCAAAGTGCTGAGTTGGATTGCAGTGGGGCCTTATTCCGAAAGTGTTTGTCGAGATGATTACCAGTATGCATGAATTATCAAGATGGAATAATTGAATTGGGAATTATATACGAAACATTGGGTGCGCACAAATTATCTCGTGAAAAAACTTGACCTAGGGTGTGCTAATCCTTATATTCTCGCTCAAACAATTTTAGCTGATTCCGGTTATGAATGAAAACACAAAGATTAAATCCAGTGAAGCAGTGAATGAGTGACAAATTAGTAGATATT
Source organism: Atriophallophorus winterbourni (assembly GCA_013407085.1). Lineage (NCBI taxonomy): Eukaryota > Metazoa > Platyhelminthes > Trematoda > Plagiorchiida > Microphallidae > Atriophallophorus > Atriophallophorus winterbourni. Next base: position 7,701 of record JACCGJ010000067.1, read on the forward strand.
GCGTAATAGTTTCCCTACATCGAATCAGATATTGATTTTGGCTGAAACGCTGGGAACCCTTACAATAACAAATGTGTTGGATAGCTTGCATCTTAGCGCTTCCATTTTACAAAGGTTTTCTGACTGTTTGTTGTCATCGGGTTGAGAAAACAGATTAGGTTCAGTTAGTCGTGAAACAATGCATGAAGGTAAACAAATTTGTATTCTAGACATTAATTGATATGTGGAAAGCACAATGCATGTAATAAGATGACCATGTAACACACGGTTTGTTTAACGAACCACAGTTATCATGCTTCTGCATGGTAAACATTAACTATTTCCAAACGAAATTTGTAAGGACCTGTTAGACAAAGCTAGTAGGTCTACCCCGTTCTTCACGTGCCCACACATGTTGTTGATCCTCTTGGCTTAGGGAACAACCGCATTTATATGCATTTTCTTCCCAAACATCCCAAAATCTGTTTTGTACTGATTACACACATCGGTTTGGAACAGTACAATTTCGCAACTGTTTCAAGGCATGCGAATCCGCATGCGCACCAAAAACATGTCAAATTCACGGAAATGCTGATTTTTCGTTAACTATATCCTTATGCGCACTAATATGTTGCTCCGGTTGGTCTAACTTGACGGGATAACAATTAACGTCAATCGATAAATGTGTGATTGGGTTGAGTTATGATTATACGACCCATTTTGAACTTTTGTTTTGTTTCAAAGTATATATCAAAAATGATACCTTCGTTGATTGTAAGTGTTAGCCATGGATATTTAATATTCTGTAATAAGTTCCGTCGTGTAATAATGGACACCAATAGCAATCAAATGAAGTGTATACATATCCTGATAAATTGGTGAACTGACAAGTCGACCAAATTCCGAAGCAGCGTCAGGACTTTTAATTGAAAAGCGCAACTTCGGCTTTATAACAATACGAACAGCCATCAAACAGGAATACATAGAATGAAGCGTCAGCCTTCTGGCCAGGTGCGAGGCCGAAGCTCCGAGTATGAGTTGCTATAAATGAACAATAATACGCCATTTGTGCTTCATCGGAATGCTTGGTAATAATAAGATTAATATAAATATTGCATTCGACTTACTGTGTTAACCAGTTTCTACTGACTGTTGTAGAAGTTACTTTGGTTGTAATTGGAGTTTAAACGCCGTTGTGATTATATCGGTTTATATCATCAATGCTGATCTGGCGATTTTCACCGAGTATGTTATGTTTCCATCGTCGCCAATAACTTTTCTTCGATATTCAGGGTTACCAACTTTTCAACTTCGAAACAGATGTATTAAACAATATTTCGTCCAAATACTTATAACACCAAACTTTACATTCTAATCACCGAAACTATTTGTTGCGTGGGATTGGAAACCCAACAATTAAAGCGTTTGCAAAATGGATGACTTGTATTTATTTATTGTTTGTATAACTTTTCCGTAGAATCGAATTCACAAACAGTTGATCTTCATCATTATTGTTTCCAACATGCTTCATAGTGCATTTGAGCCATCGTGAACCAGAACCGATGAAAACATTCAACTAATTGCGAGTGATGTGAGCAACAAAATTATCAGACTTGTAAAAATGCCTTATGCGCTTGTTGCAATCATTTCGTGATACTACATCGTCGTTATACTAACCTCAATTAACAATGGCTTCAAGGTGGAAAAATTTTGTTACTTTACCACTGCTGACCCTATTATTGCACCTGATGATGGCAAACAACCATAAACCTTTTATAGAGTCCAAGTTTGTCATACTGAGTTTTATTTCACGTTTTGAATTTGCCTAATGTTTTATTTATATATTATATTTTTAATTTTGTTAATTATCTATTTTTCTTTCACCAACTATACTTTAATTTTCGTGGATGAAACGTAATCTGCCTATCTCCTCTGCAAAGGTTATCACATTAGATACCGATATAATATTCGGTGAGAATATCAACAAATTGTGGGAAATCTTCGATGAATTCGACGGTAACCAAGTGAGAGAAGAAATTTTAAGTTCATTAAATGTTTTAACCTTAAATGAATCGCTTATTTGTTTACTACATCTGCTAAACAAACCGTTTATAAGTGCCTTTAAGTGTTTGCCGTCCTTATGTCGAGTTAACAAAGAGAGTTTCAGTATAACTTGAAATTGTGGATAGATTTTGGATTGATATTAAACCATATTTATTTATGAAAATGTTAATTGAATTGATAGGTGATTTATGTTAACAACTTGTGAAGTAATGATATAATAAATGTCACATTTAGGATAAGAACGGTTATCAAATTTTTAGCTGGTAAGTATTTTTTTCATGTAATATACAGAATTAGTCCAGGATACAAGCGATTCTTTAAAAGGTTTCTGTCATTTCTCCGACATTCTTTTCCAACGGAAACTCAAATTATTTGGGAGAGGGAAGTCCTTTCAGGTTCTGTGCTTCCGGCTTTATAATTTAAAGGTGAAAAAATGTAAATCGAAGCTGATCAGCATAGAACATCAAACAAACTCGCTCTTAGTAGAGTCACATATTCCCATCGTTTCCCTTCAATATAATTTCGCTTTTGTTCTCCGGCCGCGTGACACTTTTAAATTATCACTTTCGAATAAATCCTGTGAAGTTTAACAAATTAAACCTCCCTTAAACAATTTGTATCTGTTTTATTATAAGTGCGTTTAGTGACACTAAAATAGGATCTTAGTACACTCGACTTCATTTTTATGCCGAGTGATCGATTGTGTAGGTGACTGTCATGCTTTGAGAAAAAAAGTAAGTTGTCACGCACTTTCATTACCGAATCTTCTCGGTCGCTCTGTCATTTATGCTTATGACTAATGATACTTATCCACAATGCGTAAAACGTGAATTGCATTCAAAAGCGATCATAATACATTAAAATAAAACAATGTTTTCACTGTACACCAGGATGGAGAACGCCAATCCCACGGGAATCAAATTTGGATAGCCGACAACGGTAGAAGTCAAGAGATAAAAGATATTGTTAAAGGCTGTATTTCGATAAAATCATCGACCAACTAGAACATCTAATCGGATGTAATATATGGACCAAAACGAAAACCGCCTTCTTTCGACAACACATAGCCAATCAGATTATAATTTGATTATGTTTTCTAGTTTGCTGACGATACGTCCGTAACTTACAACATGAGCTGAACGAACACAGAAACTAAACATAAACGATCTGAATTTGGCAAAGTTAAACTTGTATGCCACTGTTATATAGGGTTGTTACAAAGAACCTGGATGTTCAAATAAAGAATCACAAATTGATTCCTGGCCATTCGCTCGAGGCGCAATTAAAAGACCGATGTATTGTGGTGTTCACATCCCCATCCCTTACACACCACTACCGGTTTCTGGCTGTTTGCCGTCATCAGGTGGAGACAGTAAGATTAGGTTCAGGGAGCCTTGAAACCTGATCTTACTGTCTCCACCTGATGACGGCAATCAGCCAGTAACCGGTAGTGGTGTGTAAGGGATGGGGATGTGAGCACAACAATACATTGATCTGAATTTAACATATCCGTTTAATATCATGCTCATTTCGAAAGACATCTTACTGCAAATAAAATAAATACACATTTACAATTATACGTTGACGAAGGTAAACGGAAATATTTAACAGAAACTTGAATTAATATTGTCATTTTAGTGAAAACGTTGATTGGATGTATCTCGTTGTTTTTTGTTGGTCTCATTCAGTTTATATCAACCATCAAGAATCAAGGTTTTATGTTAAAAAAAGCAATTGCATTACATGTACCATTGGATGACAACTATAACAAAAATGAAAATGTAATCAAAAACACATTGTTTTATGTTTGTCTGGGTTCATTTTGATTCAATACACAAGGTCGATTATGGGGTGTTCTTGGATATATGCATCTAGTTTTGCTTTAAATACATCAACTGTTGTTGCATTCACAACGTCTTGCGGTAGTGCATTCCATAGAAAGCAGATACGCACATAGAAGAAATGGCGCCGAAAGTCAAGTCTTGAGTGCGGTATTGCGAGGCAACTTGAGTGACTACGTGTATTCCGAAAGGAAATTTTTTTATTAGATCTCGGAGCGGGTGGTTTTCGATTCCCAGTATTTTGTAAGCTAGAATAACGTCGCTCCTCATTCGCCTCTGTGTAAAATCAGGCAAACCCAGTGAGGCCATTCGCTCTTCATATGGGACGTGCTGCATCCCATCAACTAGCCTTGTAGCTCGGTGGTAAATTCTATCCAAGAGGTCGATGTATTTGCGCAGCCACGGTGCCAAGACTGGGATCAAATACTCCATCGTTGAATGAATGTAGATATTTATAATGCGGGGAAGTGTTTTGGGCGTGCACCGCCCAAAAATTCTCCCCAGGATTCCTAATATACCACATGCCCAATTAAACACTTTTCGAAAATGCATATTTGGTTTCAGGTTATTAATGATCCAAATCCCGAGATTTTTTTCAGCGGTGGTCCAAGTTAGGTTTTCGTGGCCTAGACGATATGTGTGGTCGTAATTACGGCCAAGCTGTAACATATTACATTTGCTTAAGTTGAACTGCATTTGATTTGATACTGAGCATCCATGTCCTGTTGTAGCATCAAACAATCTTCAGTAGATCGAATTTGCTTCCATATTTTAATGTCGTCAGCAAAAAGAACTAGCTTACACCGCACTATTTCAGTAATATCATTGATGTATAACAGGAAAAGGATAGGCTCGAGTACTAAACCTTGAGGTACCCCGCTCGTGGCATCGATACTTTTCGATAGCACACCGCCAATGCGAACTCGCACATGCCGATCGGTCAGATAATCTGTTAACCACGATAGTAGGTTACCCCTTATTCGATAATGCGCTAGCTTTTGCAGAAGCAGGCTGTGATTGACCTTGTCAAAAGCCTTTGATATATCAATATAACAAACGTAAACCGTGTAGCCTTGGTCAAGCGACATAGTCCAGTCGTTTAGGGTGATCAGTATATTCGACAGACAAAATCTGGTCCGGCGAAACCCGTGTTGTGCTGCTGACAAAAGACCTCTAGCTTCAAGGTGACCCATAATACATTCACTAATGATACGCTCCATGATCTTTGAAATACAGGGTAGCAGCGTTACAGGTCTGTAATCTGCTGCGTCAGAACGACAGCCACCCTTGTAAATTGGTGTTATCACAGCCGCTTTCCATGCTAGAGGTACGCAACCTTCGCGAAGACTCTGGATGAAAACTGCAGCTAAGCTATGTGAAAGCTCTCTACAACACACATGAAGAATTGCTGGGGTAATGTTGTCCTCCCCGGGGGATTTCTTCGTGTTTATTCGTCGTGTCGCTTCACCACGAATTGATCTATTACCGGTTCATTTAGTGGTTCCACTGTGTTTAATAATTCTTCATGCGAGAATTGCTGTTTTGGGCAAAAGACTTGAGAGTAAAAGCAAGCAAGAGCATCTGTTGTCTCTTGGACTATGACGGTCAATCCTTCTCTCATGATCAGGAAAACTCCTGGTTTAACTTTGGTACTTTCATTCACAATTTTATACAATAATTACGGAATGTTCTTCCATTCGTTCCACCATACATTGTTGGTACTGTTGTTCGTCCTGCCGAATGAAGGTGGTGACTCTGTTACGTATTCTGCAAAATTGTAACCAGGATGTAGGGGTGGCATCATTGCTATGAATGACCAGGGCTCGCCTTTTTAGTGAAATCCATTTTCTGGTTCTGCTGCGAACCGAGAAACGGAAGGTGTGAACATCTTTCCTATAAACAAATAGTGACTTATACTGGATTTGCATCTGAAGGTAGTTCATCAAAGTATTGTAATGTGTATTTGAGTCACTAGAATCAAGTTGAACATCGCTTAGCTCAGAGAGTGCCTTCTTGAGTCTCAAAAAGTCTACTCTGCGGATGACTTTCGATTCGTCACTGAGTCTCGTTGCACTGCAGACATAATCGAACACGAGCATCACATGGTCACTCAGCCCCAATGGAGCTTCGTAGAGTATTGATTCAATGACCGATTCGTTTGAAATCAAAACAAGGTCTAGAACAGAGGGCCGGTCTGTTCCTCTCATTCGTGTGTGGTTGGAGACGTGGTTGTACATGGGTACTAGATTGAATACTTCGCAAAATTTGTGTTCCAGTGAGTTCGTTGAGTGCTGATCTCTCAAGTATAACTGCGGGAGGTTGAAATCCCCAAAAATCAGAAGTTGAGCGTGTAATCGAGCGCTGATGCGATGAAGTCTTTCAACTAACACATCGTTATGTTCTGCGGTCGAAGTTGGTGAGCGATATATAACCCTAATTGTACAGCTGTCACCAGATTCCAGGTCAAGTGAGCATCAACGTGTGTCGGTGAGTGAAAATTCAGTATCTGCAATGATATTTACCTCGGGTCGCTTGTGATAATACAATGCAACGCCACCTCCGGGGCTATCACGGTTTCGACGAATAAGTGTCATATTAGGGATAGAAAGATCACTGTCCGTCATACTCGACTTGTACCAAGTTTCCGTCAAGGAAATAAGATCAGGGGACTTTTCTACACATATATCAATGAGTTCCGCCAGCTTGTTGACTAAACATTGAGCATTTGTATATATACATTTGATCGATACTGCTTGATGTACATCACAAGTGTACGATGATCACATATTTCATAGCGTTTTACAACGCTCACGTGGAGCGTTCACAGAGATGAGCAATATCCATATTCAAAGTTGGAATACCAGATAACATGCTGCGGAGCAGCGAACATGTTCCGCATAGCATGAGATTCATCGAGCATAATTCATGCGTCTATCGGTCAATCATCAATCAATAGTGATCGCAAACGAATAATCTGAGTTTAGTTTACTGTGCAGACTTTGTAATATTCATTTATTTAATTAATAAACGAGTTTAGTAACAGTTGTGATTCTCTCTTACTCACGACTGTGTCAGCAGGTATTACAGAGTTAGCACATCCACTCTCCATCAAGTAAACCATTTTTAATTACGACTGTTTTCTTTTAAATAGGCCTGCCCGGTATATGTAGGCACTCCGTTGTAGTAGAGTGAGCATGCACCATAAGCCAACTTTAAGAAAATTTGCATTTTTTGCATTGATGGCTGCATCATACGTAAACAGCAGTTCATAGATTAGGGCATATATTACCTTTGTTTGTGCACCGATAAGGTTCAGTTAAAAAAGCATGCGTAATAAAATACCTTCTGTTCTCGTTCTGATGGCAACTTACAGCTTTTGATCATTGAAACTGCCAAACATCGAAGAAGTGAGCAAATATTTGTTGACCCCTCGGGCAATTTCAAAAGCGTCGAAACTCCGTTTATTCAATAAAATAGCATGTTACTTCACAGTAGGTTGCCAACGTTGTGCTGAAAATGTCTCATTGTAGATATATTGTCTGCAGAGGACATTGAGTCATTTAATATGGCCTCATTTCTGGAACTTCAGGAAACAATTTGTTCTTTACAGTATAAGCGAGATGCAGTCTTGAATAGCTTGATGATACTGATATCTCAGCATGGAATACGCAATCCATTAAATAATTAAATTAAACACCCTTCTGAAGCGTTTAATGTGAACTTAAATGAAGTTGAAAGGCACATGGAGACTATCCCTCACCAAGGGGTCGATCGCTCCTATTGTCTTAATGAAGCTAAAATGCTTGCTAAACGCTAAATAATTTCAAGTGCTCACGTAAAACAATGCTGTTACTAAATTAGAGAGAGGTAAAATGATTTGCATAACTTATAGGCTGTAACGATTTATCGAAAAAACGGTTTGCGCTATATTGGCATGAAAATAATCAAATATTACATAGTTTTTCTGCGCTATGCTCTAATTACTCTCGTCTTACTGAGAACAAAAAAACGTCTTTTCGTAGAGTTCGCAGAACTCGTCGGTGCATAAAAGTTGACTAGCGTTATCATGGAAGAACCGCACGTAAAAATTAGAGTCTGAAACCTTTCGTTTAAGCTGCTGCTTGGTTCCGCTCATTTCAGTAGGCTGTTTTGTGAGACAACTATAAACGCCGTGTTAATTCTCATCAGATCCTCTCCCTTTCTAGAAGATTGGATAATACGACTACCAGTTCCTAGTAACCGCGTCGCATTCCAATTTTATTAACTCACTATTAATGACAGCTGATTTTCTCAATTCTCTTATGTCCAGGATGATTTTTTAAGAAAACCTGTGTAAGCATCAATGATGATAATATAAAGGATTCGATTGCGTGAATATCTAGGTTACACAAAGATAGTTTCTCACATGTATTGCGCGTCGAAAAACGTTTGATTGCATCGAGTATTTTAGTAGAAGTGCAGGAAACATCATTGGAATCATATAAACCAAATTGAAATGAGATATCATTTTAGGTTTATAGTAGGTGAAGAAGAAACGCGTAGAAATAGCTCATTCTTTAAGTCACTGTTAGCTATAAAAAATGATGACAACTAGATACATGTTTGGTTTAAGTCTGATCCACACAATAACTTCTACTTCGGTGATTTTTTCTGTAGAAATCGTCACTCTGTTTATCACAAAGTCTATTGAAGTCAAGATCTACTGATCTGGAATTAGGCACTTGCGTTTTACCTAGGATGTTATCGCATCGGAGCAACTGAGATCGAATTATTATTCAGGGAACTTTCAATTCATTTAATGTATAATCCATTTTAATTGATTGTTGATCAAAATATTTGAGACTCTATACTTAGCGATTTCAAAACCGGATAAACTCAAAGTTTTTGACCTTATATTGATAGTTCAAATGCTAGGATAACGTGGAGATTTTAGATTCGATCTCTGTTGTTAAATCAAAGGAATGAATTATAACACTAACAAAAATTGAACTTTGATCAATTTTAGGCAATCGGCGCTGCATGTGAGCAATCTAATCAATGTATATCGGACTGTTTCTTGGATGGAAATCAGTTTCCAGTAAGTGATTTATTTTGTCAAGGTACATTGTGTATTTTTTTCAATTTGTATTTGAATGATTTCGTGAACTACTTCTAATACAAAAGCAAAACTATAAACATCATTGTCTTTATAATAAGGATATTAAGGACAACATAATTGCGTTTCAGAAATCCGGAGCGAATACAGGGGTTTTGTTGTTGAAATTGAATATTTTGAGGATCCTGAACTGGGATGAGCTTTGGCGTTATGCAATGAATTCCGTGATTCAACAAACGGGAGAACTCCTTAACGCGGATCAAGTTAGTCTCAATGAGTTTATATTTATATCCCGAGTTATTACATAAGCGAGCTTTTTAAACCTGAATGACCTAAATAATATTCCTTTTAAGTTAAATGTTCTACGAGATTTAGCACAAGATTCAGTACTATATTGGGAACCGAAATCCCGTCTTCTGTAGTAAGGAGAGCTCACAGCCGAATTCATTACACTTCTATTGTATAATATACTCATTATATATAGAAGTAAGTCGAACCTACCTAACATACACTGACGAATATTTTTTAAAGTATTTTGTGTGAAGAAAAGTTAAAATAATTTGTTTCTTTCCTCTTCGGTTGGACTGGGGTTAATTAATCGAGATCGTATTCAGTGGATAAAAATTGCAATGAATTTCTGTGGTTGCGTACACAATAGACATGAATATTACAATCTATTTAAAACTGAGTTACATAATGCAGTGAATACTATGCCTTTCAGTTCAACAAATAATTTGCAGTTGCTTTATTCATTTGACTTTTCCTGAGGTTGACAGTCAGAAGTTTGTGATTAATATACAAATACGTGGATTTAAAAATATTTCGAACATTTGACCGCGAATTTTCGTAGACAATAAATGAAACAACGACAATCATGTCAGTGAAAACTAAGTATGCGTCATATGTTGAGTAATGGAGAAAATGCTTTGTTGACCCAAAATAAACAACCAGAAAAAAGTTATGCGCGAAATTCTATAATTTGTCTGATCAGCCATTTAACAAAACGATGAATCTATTGCGACTTTCGCGGATGTTAATTATACTTTCTTAATTAAATTAATGGCAACATAGCTGCAAATTTCCAATATCCATTAAACCACACAACTAACCTGAGCACTATATGAGTCCCACCAGTAATATCTACCAGTAAAAACAAAACAAGATGCTTATTATAAGATATTCTGTTCAACTAGTGCTGTATTTTTCACCGAGAATATGCTGTAAATATACACAGTAAATAACATTTTTATTACGTATCAGGATATAATGCAAAAGTCATCGATATTTTAATGTGATAATCATTTGACGCTTTGGTAAATAATATCATACATTTTAAGATGTTGTGATGACCACAAAATGTTTCAACTATCGATTGGTTCGTATTTAAAATACATGACCATTCCGTATTTATGTATACTATCAGTCAGTAACGAATATGGCGCTGAGCAACAATTCGGAAATGTATTACAAACTGCCTTGCGAATGGAATGTTCAATTATTATCGAATGATGGTATGGATTGCTGTCCAACCTGCTGGATCGATCGTGAACCGGAAAAGGTTGATTGTTTGTTAGAAAAGTACATCGGTTGTCAAATGGCCCGAGCAATACATTACAACGTTCCAAATAAAATTGAGCTAACGGAGCAGGGCGAAGAATTGAATGATGAAAACAGCCGCGTGGATCATATGGAGTCAAGTAATTGCTTTGCGTATTTTTTAAGATATGAAGTAATTGAAGATAACCTGCTGTTTTTGTGGCATGAAATTTGAAAAAAATCTGTACACATTTCTTCAACAAATTTTAATCAATTTAAATTTTTCATTAGGTATATTATTATACTATCTAATAGCCATAAAAAAATTTGCTAACATTTAATTGCGTAGCTAATCGGCTACCTAGTTATTTGTTTAATTTCCTTTCTGTAAAATGGTCGATTTAATGGTCTCGATTTTGAGCATATGCTATAGTAGAAGTAATTTGAAACTTTTGCAGTAAAAGATGTAGCACGTAGAAACGACATTTTATGTATAGTGGCAAGCAAATGTGATATGATATTATCATATACGTTATGTAAAATGTTAAAATAAGTGGTATTGTGTTCAACTAACAAATGCAATTATAGTTGCATTTTTAAACACGTTTTCTGTGAGTATAATATCAGCCCATTTTTATTATTCGTGAAAATAATAATATATTTGCGCTACATGGGTTCAAAGCAAAATGCTTCTAATACTCGAATAACCTTGGCACTCATTACGTAGATTGCATGAGTGAAATACTATAGGCCATTGTAGGTCAGAGTTGTTCACCGAGCTTTTATAGCTGATTGCGGACATTTCGTCATCAAACTAAAAGATATCATCAGCAAAACCTCCATAATCAACCGTACCAGGTCTGAGAAAAATCTTAACATAAAATCCCGCACCTGAGATACAAGTTTTCAAAACAATTGTGCATGTAAATTAAGTTGATTCATACAAGGTCGATACAAAAAATACAGCATCTTATTTTTTAGGGTTAAACTTTATTTCAACTTTCTATACATCAACTAGTTATATACCTAAGAACACGAAACAAAATCTAAAGATGTGTGACACTATAATTTGACGCCTCAATATGGAAATGGCACAATCTATCCTGAAACATACTACACATCATGTAAAGGTTTTGGCTATGGAATTGTTGAGCATGAAACAGGACGCAGAATGTTAGTGTTATTGTCAGACCATCTGGCAAACTGTCTGGCTAATATTGCCATGAACAAATCAGCGACAGTTTCACAGACGTGCGGAGATTATCTCAAAACACACCTAATCGACGTGTTGCTGTCTCATAACTTGAATAAGGTTGGAATCGTTCAGAAAGGATTAACAGTTTCATTTTTGACAAAAATATAATATCGATCGCCCTTAGTACAAATAGCGGCAGATTTAAATAATAATTATTTATTGCAGTCAGAGTAATTATCCTAAGTTTACTTAAATCGCGTTCTATAAAAAATAATTGGATGGAAATTAAATAAACTATGAACATTAGTCGTGAAATGCACCACAAAACGTTTTCGGAATTTGTAATCACGATAACAACCTTATTCTTTTTATAGAATGGATTGATATAACTGCATTATACGCTATTACTTGATTATGATTTGTGGAAAATGCTTGCCACTTGAATAACATAGTACTATCGAAGTAGATCAATTTTACATAAACTCCCAATCAATTCCTCTGTACACCATTAGTGTTAAACAAATGACGAATAAAGTTAGAAAGAGAAGCGATCAATAACCTGAATATTCATTTCGTAAAACAATTGTATATTAACTAACCACAATTAATTACTTAAAAACGTATTTGCTTGCATTTGCATCACAAACACGTATCCCAATGCGGGTTTTCCTTCATTAGTTAAGGACAATAGGATAAGGAGCTGTATGACTTGAAGCAGTAAAAAAAGGTTATACTTGAATGGTTGTGGAGTGTTATTTCGGGGGATGTAAGCAACACATCACAAAGGTAGAGAACATTTAAACTTTGAAGCAATGGTTTGATAAGGCTGGTAACATCAACATTTTTTAATCACGTGCCCATACACACGTAGAAGCGGTAAATTCCATCGGTTCGAACACAAAAATCCGTGTTTGCTTGCGTTTTATTCCAAACACACTTCAGGGCCTGTGTATAATCTAGTTTAAGCCTGGCAACCAATCAAAATGCTTATTTCAATTTGTATAATCTAATAATCGAATATTTATTAGCTTAGATCAACCTATGCATTCAACACTACTCGTTGAAGAGCGTAATAGATATAAATGTTGGAAGCGAATTTGATTGTTAGAATCAATTCACTCGCTTTCAATAATGAACAACTTCCGGTCAATGAACATCGAAAGTTTGATGGGATTAAAATAAGGTTGTAATTTGATTTTGATTCAAACGTACGTACAACATATAATGAAAAATATAAAAGATTATTAACATGACATGATTGCTAGTTTTTTGCTTGACTTTTGTGAATATATGTAAATTGATCCTTGAGGCTCAGAAAAACATTTTTTTATTAAAAGAGTGAAAAAATATATAAAGTCACATTTGTGGTTGACCTTCAACTGTCGGTGTCGACCAGCAGATGTACATCGGAACTACCAGATGCTCCCATTTAGCATGATTAAACAGACCGATTTTCTAGTAGAAAGTTTTTCATACAGCTTTCAAATTGATCAACATTACTCATTTAATCGGCGATATTTGCAAAATATCGGTGTGATCTACGTTCAGTAACGAGGAGCACCATTTGCACTTCCACATCTTGGAAATTACGCTTCGCACTTTGCGTTTGAATTAATCGGTTAATAACAGGTTTAACAAGTTTAACTTTCATATATCCTTTATGAACACGTTTAATAGCACAAGAGATGCTTGCACAAAGGTTGGCTTTTCGATTTAAACTCCCACATATTATATAGTTTGGAGCCGGCGATTACCCGGGTTATGCATACGGCTGTATTCATTTCTGTTGTAGTCGTAGAAAACTAATTTGCAGCGATCAGTATATGTGCTTAAAATAACCTATTTTAATAATTTTGAATGATGTTGTATCGGTAATTCTCGTTTAACACTATATATAAGTTTGTATCTGTATTCTATGCTCACTGTTTCACTATATCAACTCTCTATTTTCAGTTGTTCAACTACGAAAACATTTCAAAGAAAATTATTTCAAATTTGGCAAAATGCCAGTTTCATGTTTCAATTAATCACGTTAATTGGAATACATAAATTTTCAACTGATTCTTGTATCGGATCTTGATTTTCGGCACAAATCATACTCATTTCCATAAATACAGATTAAGGGAAACAACACTAGGCTTTTCAATTAAAACAACAACATAATACATTCAAATCTCGTTTCTATGCCACTTCGCTTCCATGTCACTCTCGCCTCTATGTCGCGTTTGCTCGGTTCCGGCAGACGGCATAATGGTAACCAAATTTGACTGTGCATGCGTTACACAATCACCATAGGGCTTCTAGAAATAATTTCAACCTCAATTTAGTTCATATCAACAAATCTTACAAAATACATTATGCAATGCGAAAAGCAATAAATTCCGTGCTCCATCCAATATAATCAATTACCCAAGATAATAAACCTATATTAATTCATACTGATAATACACATTCAAATATTTGACGTCATTATTATGACACTGGATAAAAGTACTATTATATATTCTAGTATACGCTTTCGGATCTCAGGACAAAAACATGCAATGCGACATGTGTAGAAAAAGTTTGGAACCGGCAAATGAATCACTGTCATTCAAGCAAAATATCAACGAAATCAGTCAGCTAAAATATGTAGGAAGTTTTTTACAAATTAAATGTACTGCAACATAACACTAGATTTGATATGGAACGTATGTTTGCATTAGAATTCGGTCAACAGTCAACTCACTGAACTGAACTCTGGGCCACAGCAACGGACGAATAGTATTTTCAGTTATGTTTATATTTAATTATATTTTCAATGCCGATTGCTACTGCAAAATCACTTTTACTGAATTCACCCCGCCCTGAGTAAACGTGCCTTTATTAGTCTACGATCCATGGCACCGCGAAGATTTCGATAAGTATTTTAGCTGTGTTAATCAGGATTTTGGGAAAAGGTGAGCGCTAGTTTTGATTCAGTTTATTGTAATTCGAAAGTAGGAAAATTCAAAGGATTTTATAATCGTTTATACATAAATTTTGCTCAGAGATTTGGTTAATAACATTCATAAGACCACTTCGTGTGAAAACATTTTTAGCACAACACGATAACTAGAAATACAAATGATTATTCCAAAACTGTAAAATAAAATAAAGCTGCTAACATATCTATATATACATCAATGCCGACATTGGTCATGTATGTAATTCTGCCTCTTCACATCATTGACGGAACCATCATGTTATACATTTTTACAACACATGCGACCATTGAATGTGTTGCATTATACTTCACCTAATAGTCAACAAAGACATGTGATCCAAAAAATACTCATTGTGTAATAATATTATCAAACTTATATTTAAATATCATTGAAACAGATTGTATTGTACTAGCAACATATACACGTGTGCATATTATGTACATAATTATATAGGGAGAAAAAAACAGACCCATTGGTAAGTTTTGGACTTTGAGTTCTTTAGATTAGATAATTAAACATATGGACTATATCGTTTAGCATAGTATCGGGGTATAAATGAGAATTGGCTGAGTCTATCCATATTTTATTAGGCAATACGTTTTTATGAATTTGAGTTAGTTATAAATAAACTGGACCCGATGAATAAATAATAAATTGTACAATGTTTGGATTTCTTTTATACGGAAAGCGAAATTATTCCAGTTTTTTTGAGTTATTTAGTGTATAACAGTGATTCTGCAATTTGGAAACCAGAAATTTTCTCAGGAATATCACAGTATCCAATTCAAAATCAATAGGTAAACTAGCTTGTGGGTGTGAGAAGGGAGCAAAAATGTGATTGGTTGAAGCATGCGAGTTAAGTGATACTTTTGTGAGTTAGCCGGGATAAATGTTATTGAACGATGCACAATCGATTAAAAACGAAAGAAAATTGAATGTTCTATCTTACGCCAGAAAGCCAATTTCAAATCAGTTGAGAATTGCGCTCTGTTATCTATTTGAATAAGGATGCTTTGGAACGTTTTATGATTTGTTGAACGTAAGTAACAACACGAAATGATTATCTCGAAATTTTATTTTAATTTTTTTATGGTGATGTTCAATTGCGAGTGTTTAAATCAATATTTAAAATTGAATGTCTTCAGATTTATAAATATTTTACAGATATCCCATTAACAAGTTTTACAGAGGGATTCCGTAATATTGTTTAAAGTTTTTCAACCTTGTTTCAATAAGCAATCTCGATAATGCCAATGGAATATTACGTTTAAAATTAACCATGTAATAAGCGCAAAAATATGTTTTCCTTTCGGTGGGAATGCTGAAACATTTCAATTAAAGCTATTCTATATAATAAGACAAATTTCTATCGTCATAAATTTTTTAATTTAATCAACGTACATAAAAGGCCTAGTTCCGAATATGTCTAAATCCGACCTCAATGGATACAAGCCACAATGCACAAATTTATTTAAACACCTTATTGTGTGTTTGTATCACAGGCTGCCAAATCATTCCATAATTCGAGACAAAACGAAAAAGCAAATTCTGTTTCAGAGATTGTGCCAAAAACATTGTTCAGTAAAACTAAAAATTATTAGTTACGAATCACGTGACGCATCAAACAATGGAAATATATCCAAAATTGACACTATACCGCGACAATGAGCTGTAGTGACCAAAAAATATTATTACTTAACATCTCATGACGTTCGTTGATTTCTTCAAATCGAGCATAGCAATCAAAAATTTATTTATTTATGATCTTTTAACTAACACGTTTGTACATGTGCGTACTATCGCGATACACACATAGCTACTGATGATTTCAATCACACTCTGTGTGTTTGTCAAGTGCATGCAAATGTTAAATTGGCAAACCATTCTGCGGTCAAATCTCACAAATATGCCCCTTAACGGGACCGAGAAAAAGTGGGATACTAGCGAGATTTGACTGTATTTGTGAATAAGCTATACTGCGAGATAATCATAGCGTATGTAATTGTAATTGAACTGTCTAGGTCTGGGCAACCTGACAGTATCTCAGCCCAAGTGCAGTCTCTGATTGTGCGGCACTTTGCCTGGATCAGGCTTTTGATTTTATACATACATACATACATATGTAATTGAATATCTCATAAGACCAAAAGCTTTATCGAAAAACATCAGTGTCATGTAGGGTGTCATGAGTTTGAATATTCCGTCAGTCACTCCAACTTTTATGGCAAATCAAGGACTGATGAGTGACTTTGTGGGAGCTACCGATTAGTGAATGCTGCGTAATTTTGAGCAAAATAAACAGAAGCCATATTTTCCAGAAGTTTGGAACACTTTGATTAGTATCTGATTTGGTCCACATATTTTACGTTTGTTTACAACCAGCCAAGAAAATAAAATAATTTTAAGAAATAAATTAATTTTAAGAAAATAAATCAATTTTGCTTCGATTAACACTCGCTATTTAAACAATTTGATGTGTGTGACTGCAAAATTTGTGTTGGTATAAGTAACAAAAGTTTAACTCCCTGATATACAGCGTTTGAAAGGCTGTCATAGTGTAGCGGGTTGGAAGACAGACCGGAAATGACAGCTGGCAATAATCTGGCCACATATCCCAACATATCCGTTTCATCAGTTCAACAGTACTTAGAACTCGGAACTCAGAAAGTTTTACGGCAGAAGATTCATGATTCAAGATTTATGGTTAAAAAAGCTAATTGCTGTACAATATCATAGGATATACGTATAAAAAATTAAAAAAAATCGTTACTTGTATGATCATATCCATGTTACTCATAGGTGGAGCAAAAGTAATCCCCAATGTCGACACAGACTGAGGGAAAAAATATTTGGATGGATGGTAGTTCCGTGCGTTAAACAATATAAACATCAATAGGTAGGGGCGAACGCAGTAGTTCTCAACGTAAGGTTTCTTAACCTTTGTTTAAAGATGTGCTCGTTCGCTGAGGTAACAATATCTGTCGGCAAGCTATTCCACAAGAAGCATACACGAACAGCAAAGAAGTCACGACGACCATTCAATCGTGAGTGTGGGATTTGAAGGGTGAAAGGGTGGCTGCGTAAGCAGTAAGCTTAACACTAACCATAGGATGACAGGTATATGGAGTAAAATAAGAAAATCTTTCAAATATCAATCAGGACATTCACATAACGCATGGTTCGTCGTATACTCATCCAGTTTAGAAGCGAGACTTGAAAAAGATTCTTAGTGTGTGATTTCTTCAGGCTAAATGTTCCAAACGAAAGAAATTTTTACCGAGAAAAATATCGCCGAATATCCAGTCGATAATGCGGAATGCTAAAATGCCTTTTGATGTTTTCGTGTTCGAGTAAGGTCATTGGGCTTTAGAAAGTGTTTAAGGGGATGGTTCTCAGTATGCAAGATTTTGAATGCTAACATGAGGTCAATCCGTATCTGTCGTTGGGTACATTCATATGTATTCCGTTTAAAAATTCGCTCTTTGAATGGCAAATTTCTGCAACGGGACACCAACGTTGTCGCACGATGATAAATCCTGTCAAGTAGTTCGTTATGCTTCCTCAGCCACGAAGAAGACTCAATTTACGATAGGATATATTGTACATTGTCCGGCAATGATGTCCAAGCTTAAGATTATACCCAGATACCGAGATCTTTTTCTGTGGTGTTCCAGACGAGATCTTGCGTGCCCTGCTGATACTTGTGGTTCAGCGATTTTCAAGCCGCAGCATTTTACATTTCGCAGGGTTAATTGGTAAATCATTTGTCTCGGACCAACAAAATAAGATGCACAGATCTCGTTGTAACGCCATACAGTCATTAACAGACCTGACAAACAGGCAAACAATATCAAGTTACACCCAAGATCCTCTACTATATCGTTCATGTACACCAAGAATAGAAGAGGTCGAAGCGGCGAGCCATGTGGAACAACACTTGTGATGTCTATTCTTCTAGAGAAAGTGCTGCCAACGCAAACTCGGACGTGTCTTTCAGTAATATAGTCTCTTATCCTATTCAGCAACATTTCCGTTATTCCATAAACTTCGATCTTTTTAATTACAATGTCATGGTTGACTCTATCGAAAGCTTTGGAAATGTCGATTTAGCAAGCATGTACAGCCTCACCTTCGTCTAGTGCCTTGGTCCAATCCTAGAACGTTGTTAGGCGGTTAGATAAACAGCAACGATTTCTTCGAAAACCGTGTTGTGCTGTAGTCGAAATATTTTGGTTTTCAAAATGTTCTATTATGCGCACAGTCACAATGTGTTCCTCTATTTTAGAGATCACCGGAATTAGCGTTACCGGACTATAGTTTGCTGTGTCTAAACAGCTACCGCCTTCATAAATAGGATTTATCATCTGCTTTCCAATGTGGTGGTATTTTTCCTCCATGTAGTCTGAGATTGAATATGCGCGTGTGAGGAGTATAGCAGTGGTAATTTTGTCTGCGCCAGGGGACTACTTTTCGTTTAGTTGAAAAAGATCCCGCCCAAACATTGACAGTCATTTAACTTAATAATTCCAAACGAGGCGAATTCGGTAAAACTTGTTATGGGATACAACGCTTAGAATTGAAGACAAGTGAGTAAGACGTTTCTGAAGCATCGGCGGCATCTTGGGCAGAATGAGTCAATCCATTAGGGGTTTGTACAGAGAATATGTCTGTTTTGATTTCTGATCGCTCATTTACTATCTTGTAGAAAAGCTTGGGAATCTTTTTTTATTCTCTTGAGCAAGTTCTATTGGAACTGTATGGGATCCTCTCTTACAAGAGTTGTGACGTGATTCTGTATCTTACAGGACCAAAATTCGTATGGGTTACCCAAGACTCTTTCTTATTAGCTAACAATTTCTTAGTTCTGCTCCGGATAACAAACTGGTAGCTGTAGGTGCATTTGTGTGGTACAAAAATAGAGTTTTCGTCAATCTTCAAATTCAGATAATTTAGAAATGTATTGTAATATAAGCCCGAATCCATGAAATCATATTCCTGAGTGCGTGCATCCCTGAGACTGATATTTAAGGATTGAAATGGTATTTTCCTAAAGAATTTTGTCGGTTCGCTCAATCGTTTCGCAATAAAAACATAATCACAGACGAGCAGACCATGGTCATTCTTTCCCAGTGGTGCCAGGTATTGAATATTCTCTACCGCGGTTGCTTCAATCGTTAAGACAAGGTCAAGGGTTGAAGGTTTGTCAAGACCCCGTCTGCGAGTTGGCTGATCAACGAGGTTGTGCAGTGAAGCAATTTCGATAACCTCCTTGAATTAATGTTCAAACGAATGCGAGAAGTGTTCACTTCTTCAAAACAGATGAGGGAGATTAAAATCGCCAATAATCAGCAAATGGGTAGTCTGGCAGCTTGTGGTCTATTGCAAGGATTCGATTAGTTTATCATTAAAAGAGCTTTCAAGTGATGGTGAGCGGTAAATGATACCTATCGTACATTCGTCTCCATTCACGAAATTTACTGGACACTACATCGTATCAGGAAGGCTGAGGTCAGGATGATCTTTTACGTTACACTGCGCTAAAGTAGACTGCAATTCCACCGCCAGATCTTAGGCGATCGCGACGGATGAGCGACATTTTCGGAATCGAGAGCTCAGCGTCAATCAGTTAGTACTGGAACCAAGGATCTGTATCTGCAACCAAATCGGGTGAAAGTCTGTTACAAAGCTCGCATATTTCATCTAATTTGTTGGTTAAACACTGAGCATTCGTATATATGTACTTCATAGTATTTATCTTAACAATGTAGGATCGTGTAATGTAGCTATTGGTTCGACTTGTAATGAGTCGGAATGCTCAGGATTTCGGAGCTATCGCATGATATTCAGTTTGAACAGCATCACTAGGCGTTGATGGGTCGGTACTATCTGTTTGCCTGCTCCCGACTATTATCCTAGGCAAGCTCAAGCCGACGTTTTGGTTAGGTTTAGTCTATTAGCTTTCCATTCACGCTTGATACTATCGGTCATTTCGGTTGCCAAGTAGGTTAGCTTTAAAAGGCCAGGACCTTGTCGTTTTCAGTGTGCAGTCCACGGTGCCCTAAAAGCATACACAAGTATGGCTTTTTTAATTCCGATTGTTTCGGCTAAGTATTTCCGCTGTGTAAGCGTGCTCAGAATTGTCTTGAGAAGGAACATCAGCAGCATCTTCCGGAACACCAAGAATTACAATAATTCTTGGATTACGATCTTCACGAGATTTCTGCGATGACTTTCGGTTCCACCATGGTAAGTCTGCATGGATACGACATGTATTC
This sequence comes from Atriophallophorus winterbourni, assembly GCA_013407085.1. Taxonomy (NCBI): domain Eukaryota; kingdom Metazoa; phylum Platyhelminthes; class Trematoda; order Plagiorchiida; family Microphallidae; genus Atriophallophorus; species Atriophallophorus winterbourni. The sequence goes on from JACCGJ010000067.1 coordinate 28,652, forward strand.
TCTGGAACACATCTAAGTAGGTGAGCATTTAACAGTATGTTTTCCACGTCCTCCGCAGATTGCAGCGTTATTGGTAAGAGGCGAGGATCATCCGTGTGAGGAGAATTCAGGTGGCGGTTTAATCGAACTATTGATGAGGGAGTAACCGCGGCCAATCTCATCTGACTGCAGAGTTTATACCACTCAGCTAAGTCATGTTTTTGCTTAGCTTCAAACAGCGTTTCCTGCGACTCTGTCACGTTTGTACATATAACGCTAAGGTTCACACTCGCGGATTTTATTTTATAATTTGAGTCAGTCATTTTAGTAGTGGATATTCTGAGTCCTTTCTCGGTTCCGTTAAGTCGAGGAGTCACTGATCCCAACGAACGCTTCCCCGTTTTAGTCGCCATCTGCGCGGTTATCTGGGCAAATGTTGGCCTGCTCGAGTATGATGTATTATCTACCGGCTCTTCGGCAGTAACCTCTAAGTCGGGTAACGACGGTGCCTTTATGACGTTTATTATCAGTTCATTCAGTTTTTGTATACTGGATTCCATTCCATTTAGACGCATCTCAATATAATATTCAGGGGTTTTCGCCGCCGAGGCTGAAGGTGTTGATTTGGCCTTGCAAATCAGACAAACAAACAGACACCATGACAATTATCTCCATTAATAATCGATACTAAATCCGAGGTCAGCGATTTGTCGCATTTTGTATGCACTTTCGACAAACAGGCGTAACACGTGATAGACCTCGCCTTAGGACTTACCGACTTTCGGTAAACCGTGCAAATGCATCCCGGTGCGCTTTGTATCCTTTTTGGGGTCATCCGGTCAGGGTTGTGTGCAGTACTATTCAGTTGTGTGTGCACAGGCAGTGGTTCTGTCGAGCGATCGATGATGAATATGGTGAGCGCGACGAAAAGCGTTGTTCACTAATAAGAGCAAAGTCAGAATTGATTCCAGCGATACGCTTCGGTAGTTGCTCTCACGACGATGAATATATGACCAGTGGACGGCGAAGAATAAGATCTTTCCGACGTAAATCCCTTTGAGGACATGAAGAATATTAACAGAGTTACACGCGTAGATCCAATATGGGAAAATCACGAGAAATCCAAATTTACTCGTATTATCGAATACCTCTACGATAGTGGTATATCCAGAAAGCTGACTTCGAGATGAGTAAAACAAGGTATAATATATCCACGTACGTGTAAGTATAAGAACAGTATATCCTGATTAAAAAGAGCTCAAAATAATGCGGGAGAGATTGTTCCTCCCGAATCGCACTGTTTAGTCATTCAAAAAACCTGTAGAACTTGAAAATTCCTGCGATTGTGATATACATCCAAGGTCGACATCGACCGAAGGAAGCCAACAACAACAATATTTGATCTTATCCAATGGTGTTGTAAAGCTACAACCTTTTTATACCATAAATTCTTCAATCTTGAATCTGTGGAATGCTAACAAATTGCGATGTATTAACTTATTCACATTCCTTGCGCTTGGATTTATGTAGACTTAAATGTCACGTGAAATATTGTTTAGCACAAATTAGGAATAATAATGTTCTTAAACGTTTTCGTTAGATATTTCACAATATCCACCAAGATTTTGGATTATTTTGGAGGAAAAGAAATGTAAGGCAGTGAGATCATTTTGGTTAGTGCCTGCAATTGCTTCGCAACTCGCCACCGAGATAATCCTGAAAATTTCCAAAATGACAGGCGTTGCGCAAACAACGACGATTAATCAGATCGTTTGCGAATGACAAGCGTTGCACGTTCGGCGACAATCCTATTTTTTTAGGAAAAGATGCACACTACTCCCCGTGTCCTGCTCTAAATATAGACGCTATCTGATATTGATCCAGTATAAACGAAAAAAAAAACTTGTTCGCTGTGTCTCGTGAATTTCACACCCGAATAAACTTTTACGTAAGCAATTTGAGGAATTATTCCTTTGTTTGCACCCTGTGTTGTATTATTCCCTCTACAAATTGTTAAGTGAACCAAATAAAAATTTTGTTCATCGTGAATACGATGGTCGACACCACCCGTAGCAGTAGCTCCATGTAAACGATCCTAGTCTAAATCAAATGTATATGATAAATTTATTCTCGGAGCAATCATGCGATAATGTTTGCGCTCAAAATAATAAATCACTCCACGTTTCAGTAATTGAGAATTTTATCGAAATATTTTTGAAATTGATATTGTGAAGCAGTGTTAATAAGCCTCGTAACTTTAACATTTTTATTTTGATGAATCATTTGTAATAAAGGTTTTAGTATCCGATGATAATAATTAAAAGCGAATTCCGTTTGTATATGCTCTTCGAGCTTAGAACGGATAGCGAGCAGAATCATATAAAGTTACCCTTGACAAATAACAAATTAAACATACAATCATATTGAGTGGGTTGTATTCGCAGTCAATAAAAAGATTTCGTCAATCGAAAAACGCATTTTTACTGTCACTTACTTGTAATAGTTAAATATATAATAATCGATATAAATTATTAAATATTTTTCAATGGAATGTACAACTCGTGATTGCATAGTAAATATTGCGTACTAATTATAACTCTTTGTTGTTTGTTTTATGTGATGTATTATTCGAATACTAAGGAAATAATGTCAAGTGACAAAATTCAATTTGCAATCTACTCATGATGACAAGTTATCAGACAAATTGGGTTTATTCGTGAATCGCTATAAAATTAAACATCATTTTGTTTAACTACATTCATAGATTTATTCATAAATGCTGGTATAAAAGCTGTTTTACAAGACTCACAAATATGTACATCGAGTCGAACGGGAAAAAATATATATCAAAAGTTAGTTAAAGTGTATTGTCAAATGTAAAAATCATACATGTCCATATGGGCATCGAGTGACTTTTTTTTTAAAAACGTCAATGGTTTCAGATTGTACCACGTGAGTTGGTAAACTGTCCCACAATTGCTCATTGCGAACGGAAAATCCGTATTTGGTTGGTGACCACGCAGATGTGTGTTGTAGGAAAGATGTAGCAGAGAGCATGGATTAATTATTTGATTACGCATTATCCCAATGAAAATTAGTGTAGCTCGTTCCCATCTGCATTGGGCTAAATGCAATTTCAATATTTTTAGTCGCATTTCGTATCAATAATTAGAACGGCCAAGGACGAGAATTGTCGCTCTGCGCTGTGAATTTTTCAAAAGCTGAATGTCTTTTTTCAATCAAGGATCCCATGCGTATTTGATATCGGGGCGGATGTAGGTTGAAATCAATTTTCAGATTATATTCGCGTCAAACAAACCTAGGGATCTTCTGAAGAGACCCAAGTTTCTTTTAGCTTTGCAGGTACTGAGTGGACACTGCATAGAGTTTCCTAAGACAGACTGACTAATCACGCCTAAATCTTTCTCTGAGGAAGCGGGTTTAATAACAGTTCGACTCATCTAATATCCATTGTTCAACTTGCTGTTGAGTGATAATACGCTGCATTTCGAGGCATTCAGTGGCATTTCTTTACATATTGTACACTAAACAATTTTTGATGAATAGTTAGTTGGGTCTGAAAATCGTGTATATGCTGACAGGTTGATGGAGGGAAAACTTCGAAACTGCTTGTATTGATCAAGACATTTATCTACATTCTTGCATTGCTTGTAATTACCGATATACTTGAGAAGATGTCCAACATAGAACGACCCTAGATTTTTGTTTTTCCGAAATGCGCCATGCATCAGAATTGTTGTTGTTGGCCTCCTTCGGTCGATGTCGACCATGGATGTACATCACAATCGCGTGAATGTTCATGTTCTGTAGCTTTTTGAAATCAGATTTGAATCAACAATAATTAGAATTAAAAAATTGAGTCCACTAAACAGCTGCGTAATTTTACTTTGTTTTGACTAAAATACCTCCTTTCTGCAATTTTTTTTGGTTTTTATGCTGGTGACAAGCTTAGAATTTCACCATTACCACAGGATAGGAAGTATTAGCTGCAAAATTGGTTATAGAACATTATTAGTAGTAATTGGTCTGTAATACAATGTACAATATTTATCGTAAGTAAATAAACATGTCAAGTCAAGTGGCTCGGCAAAAATTGAGTTCAAAATTTTGATGTATATCTCGACACTGAGAGCAACAACAGAAGATTTGATAAAAACATGAAAGTTTCGAATATCGTGTAAATAGTCGCGGTCGTAAAGGATCCGACAATCCGTTGCAGCCTACCCAGAAGCCATGAAGCAAGCTTGAAAATGACCTTAAAACCCACGCACATCTTAAGTGTAAGGTATAATTGCCAGAATTTGTACAGCTCAAAGTCTTCACCCAAAAGTGATAAGTTTATGAAATTATTTGTCAATGTTCAGCATATAATATCATATGACATTATAACAGGTGCTAAGATATTTAGCGCAAATTTCGTTAATCTCTATGAAGGTTCATCTATAACCCTAAAACTAAAAATACTCCAAGAGCGATTACGATTGCAATTCAATCTAATGCTGTCGAGACATCACTCAACCGGCGAGAGCAAAAAGTACACAATGTACAGTCATTCCATGGACCAAGTGTCATTTCTACCAATGTATGGGAAACGCCTCACTAGGGGACTGGCTAAAGCACTCTAAAAAGAATGGCAAAAGTTTTGCAGCAGCATGGACTTGAAGAAGGTTGAACCGTTATCTTTTATTCTTCTAAATCGTAAACATACCTCATCGAATCTCTACCAGCCGAGACTGATCAAAATCACTGATGGCTCAGACGGGGATACCGAAACCACCTGACTCGCCGCTTTTTTCAGACTCAAGGAAAGTTCAGAAAACACTGAAGGGATTTTTGTGGGTGTGACCAGATGGAAAATAACACGGAACGATGAGCAACAAACTAAAAATAAACAATGGGACGATCATATATTAATCCTTCTAGGAATCCCGGAAGCTGACGAAAAAATTGATGAAGCAATGCAGCGCAAACACTATAAGCTTCAAGCGAGATTCCTCAGTGGCATGCTTGGTCTGCATTATGAAGCTGTGGCAGACACGTTCGGCAACGGTTTTAAGCCCCTTAAAATAACTATCTCACGTAGAGACATGTTGGACACAGTTGGGTAAATGGCTGCACGCTAATACCACGAGACTAACCGCGTCGAAGTTTCATATAAGGCAGTTGGATGCAACACAACGTCCAGCACCACTACGTCAATCTGTCGCTGACATTCTGGAAACAAATACAGCTGATGCTACAGATTACTCAGGAGGAGACAGCTTAATATGCAATCTGTCCTCCTAGGGCACACTTTTCCACTCTTCTGAAAGTGCTTGAGGTTACAATCTATCATTAGTCTTGTGGTGGCATTATATTAGGCTCCTGATTATTGGGATATACTGTTCTTACTCTTACACGTACATTGCTGGAATCCCCTCGAAATCAGCTTTTTGGATATACCACTCTCGTAGCCGTAATCGATAATACGAGCAAAATTTGATTAATCATGATTTTCTCATATTGGATCTACACGTGCGACGTTATTAGTACTCTTCAAGTGCTCAAAATGATTAAGGTCATTAAAAAGATATTATTCTTAACCAGCGACTCGTTATATTTTCAACATCGTGCGAGAATGTTGTGCAGCACGAGATTGGAGCCAGTTGAACCACTATCATTGATACGACTGAATCGTAAACGTACTTCATCAAATCTGGACCACCCACGATTGCTTAAAATCACGGTAAACTCTAAAAGGGATCTAGAAAACATCTTACAATCCGCTTTTATCCTGCGTAGGGAGCGATCGGAGACCACTGCAAGAATCTTCGCTGACGTGCCCTGGTAGGAAAGGGCCCAAAACGCCCAGTAACAAGCCCAAATGAAGCAGAGGTATAAACTTTTTGGGAGTCCCAGAAGCTGAGGAAGCAACTTATATACCAGTGCGGTAGATTACACGGTAGATTTCTCAGTGATATACTTGGTTTGCATGATGTAGCTGTGACGGACACGTTCCGCATCCCCATATCTACGAATTATAAGGGCCCATTCAAATAATGTTCTTGCGTGAAGATAAGTTTAACACCGTCAAAATTCATTAGGAATATTGCCGCTGTCTAATGCCCGAGAAATAAGACTATGCGAAACTTCATATTGGACAGATAGATGCACCACAAAGTCCAATAAAAACACTATCAAGTCAATCAGTAGTTAACGTTTCAGAAACAAATGTAGCCGTCACTATAGATCACTATATTTTAACAGTACAACCTCAAAACGATCAGGCATCCGTGCAAGCAAAAAGCCTTCAAATGCTGACACTGGAGGAGTCGGCCTAATAGATATTTTGCACTCAGCTAGTTTTCATTCCCGAACCCTATCCTTGATGAGAAAAACTACTATAAATTCCTCTACCACAACGCATAATTTCTGGGATAAAAAATCGATGTACTGCGTGCAGTTTTTCTGAAATGTTCACCAGACATCACCACCGTAAGGGGAACGTGGCTACATACTAAACAAACAAATAGTGAACTAGAATTACCCGGAATGCCACTTATCCGTCATGATCGTGAACCGATAGGAGGAGTAGTAGGTTTATATCATAGCCAATATTTTATGGACTGTGAGATTACGGATCCAGATATCGTGTTACGGGATACACTCTGGTGCTCATTTTGATTAGCTTACGGTAAAGACTGTGTTTTCGGAGTAGTTTATCGCCCACCGTCTGCACATTAAACCTACAATCTGGCCGTGCTCGACAGAATTCGCATGGTTACTTCCAGATTAACTTAACTCAGAACACTCCCTCGAAAATAAATATAGTCTTTAATATTCTAGTATTTTTATCATATAATTTGGAAAATATTTCCTTCAGGATAAAATTCATTCGCAATATTCTATTCGCATTTTTCAGTATCACTGTTTGGATTTCAAGAATTATTTGTACCAAATTTCAGCAAAACTTCAACTTATATTCCAAATCTTTCTTATCAGAATACTAATTCACTAAGAAAATGAAATTTCCCTTCGACATTCTTGAATCAACTTTGTCAGCCAATGAAACAGATTTCAATAACACGCAACAAACGCAGAAGTCCACACAAACTACCGTCATTCCAAAGGCAAAGTTTTATGACTCTGTTCCAAGCACAACATCAAACATTTCATCTGATCGTATCAATACCAATGCTTCAATCATACGATCAATCGGTGATGTGTCCAGCAAAAATTGGACACGCAGAATCTACCGACCAATCGATGCGACATTGACGAAAGGGGGGCAAGAAACTTTGAAACATAATCAATTACTTTGGCAATTGTCGCAGCGAGAAAATTCCGGCCGGTGTAAGTATGTATGGTTGAATACAGTGACGTCGGTCATTTTACAAATGTTCGAATCTATAATTTCTGTGAAACTCATAAAAAACAATAATCTTTTTTAAGTGAAATATATAAGCATGTTCTAAACTGTCATTGGCAAACACCACCTGATGAAGGAAACGAGTTAGAAAAATGGCTCAGGTGAGCTAGTGCATTCCAAAAACTAGTCATTTTCACTGATTTGATCGGTTGACTTAAAGTACACCCTGCGCATCTTTCACCCAATGTTTTGCTGTGTCAATACGATTAACAGTGGCATTCAAGTACATCTTCATTTAATACTTTTCCACTGTTTCAAATATCACTGAGCGTCATCTTTCGATCTCACCAGATGATGGCAAATAAAGAAAACCAGGTGTGTTGTGTCGATGCAGAGGATGACAACACTCCTCGAAAATAAACTTATTTTGTGAAGATATATTTGCTTAACGACCATATACGTTCAGAACTCAGAAAAGTTTAACAATAACCAAGGGATGACAGTTATATGGAGTAAAATTACAAACTCTCTCAAAAATCAATGGAGACAGTCACATACCTCATGGGTCGCCATATACTCATCCAGTTTAGAAGCGAAAACCGCAACAGATTCTGAGCGTGTGATTTCTTCAGGCAAAAGGTTCAAAGTGAAATATATTCTTACCCAGAATAACTTTCGACGAATATCCAATCGAGAATACGGAATGCTTAAAGCCTTTGGATGTTTACGTGTTTGAGTAAGGCCATTTCGTAATGGTATGGTTCTCAGTATGCAAGATTTCGAATACCAACAGGAAGTAACTCCGTATCCGTCGCTGGGTAAAATCATGATGATCTATTTTTAACATTCGCTCTTTAAATGGCAAATTTCTGCAACGGGACACCAACGTTGTCGCACGATGATAAATTCTGTCAAGTAGTTCGATATGCTTCCTAGGCCATGAAGAAGACTCAATTTACGACAGGATTTATTGTACATTGTCCGGCAATGATGTCCAAGCTTAAGATTAAACGACACCCAGATACCGAGATATTTTTCTGTGGTGTTCCAGACGAGATCTTGCGTGCCATGTTGATACGTGTGGTGCAGAGATTTCCAAGCCGCTGCATTTTATATTTCGCAGGGTTAATTGGTAAATCATTTGACTAGGACCAACAAAATAAGATGCAGAGATGCCGTTGTAATGCCATACAGTCATTAACAGACCTGACACGTTTCCGTATTTTAATATCATCGGCAAACAGTATCAAGTTTCATCCAATATCCTCTACTATATCGTTCATGTACACCAAGAATAGAAGAGGTCCAAGCATCGATCCAAACGTGACGTTTACTTTTCTAGATAAGGTGCTGCCAACGCGAGCCTGAACGTGTCTATCAGTAAGATAGTCCCCTATCCAATTCAGCGACATTCCCGTTATTCCATAAGCTTCGAGCTGTTTTATTGAATTGTCATGATTGACTCTATCGAAAGCTTTGGAACTGCTTCAACTTCGTCCGGTGGCTTGGTCTAATCCTCGAAAGTTGTAAGAAGAGTTAGATAAACAGCAACGATTTCTTTGAAAACCGTGTTGTGCTGCAGTCAAAATATTCTGGTTCAGGTCTTTCGAGATTATTAGCAACACAGTAAAATTCCAACAGCATATCCCGAACTCAGTCAAATCTAGGATATTATCCACTGATGTTTTACCTTGTTTTAAACTTAGCCATAAAGTTTCATTTAACCGACATAAAATGAAAACGGTGGTATATATAAGTGATATTACAGATTTATTTATATGGAACTAAAAGTACGTTTCATAAAACCTTTGGCTAGAACCGTTTTAGATCCCTTTCAGTTACTGACACAAACGTATCGTTAAACTAAGATAAAGAATGAGATTAGGTCAGACTCAATCAGCATTCTCTTAAAACTAATCCATCAGATAATCTTGAGATAGGCGGTGTATGTCCAGACATGTGCACGTTGTATATCTCATGTGTGTTCGTTGTAAGTGTCACTTAACTCCAACGATCTCTCGAGCACGGCTAAATCTGCATAAAAATTACGACCAAAGTAAAGCAGTTTTAAATATAAACATTTTTTATACATTACTCTAACTTTAAACACGCTCATTCCTACGCATCTCCGAGTGCCTTTTTGTGGACATCGAAAATGGTAACTGCACACCAGTTCGTCTGACTCAGTATTGATGCCTGATTAATTGGTGCTGAGTAAATCGCTCGTGCAGATTCAGTATTGGCAGACGGACCAC
>JACCGJ010000067.1:39254-76067 GCA_013407085.1 Atriophallophorus winterbourni
TTGCATATTTTCATCAATTCAACCTAGGTCCATTTATTTCATATCTGACATAGGTTTCTGTATTTACATTTGATCAGGTGTACGCCAAACAAAGGAGATGCTTCGCGATTCAACATCATACACATCTGGATTGAGAGGATTCAAAATGGATTCATCGCTATGGTTTCATGGATTAGGAGAATGGATGCGTTCGTTCGAAGCGATCAGATGACCTTTGTGCGGTGCACCTGAATGTGATCGATTCAAGAAGGATTTGAGGCTAAACTCTGCTGTGAAATTAACGAAGAGATATCACACTGGCTTTATTCACGTTCCTTTGTTTAGATGCTTTTAGATCAGTCCGAGGTTTTCTAATAACGTTCGCACATTGTTTCATCAATTCAAACTAGTTCCCTATTCTCTATATCTGACATACGTTTTTCTGTTTGCATTTGATCAGGTGTACGCCAAACGATGGAGATGCCCAGCGAATCAATAACGAACTCAACATAATGGGGAGGATTCAATAAGGATTCATCTCGATGGCTTCATGAAAAACGAGGATGATGGCGTTTTCTCAATTCAATCGAAAGAACTACGTGGACTTCAAAGTGATCGAATCAAAACGGGTTCATGTCGAACACCTCTCGGGAATTACCCAGGAAGTCATCATGCCTGTATTCATGTCCCTTTTTATTTCTTTTATATCACCCTGAATGTTGCTAATAATATTTGCATATTTTCACCAATTTAACCTAGGTCCATTTATTTCATATCTAACATAGGTTTCTGTATTCACATTTGATCAGGTGTACGCCAAACAAAGCAGATGCTACGCGATTCATCATCATACCCATCTGGATTGAGAGGATTCAAAATGGATTCATCGCTATGGTTTCATGGATAAGGTGAATGGATGCGTTCGTTCGATGCAATCATATGACCTCCGTGCGGGGCACCTAAATGTGATAGATTCAAGATGGATTTGAGTCTAAACTCTGGTGTGAAATTAACGAAGAGATATCATACTGGCTTTATTGACGTTCCTTTGTTTAAATGCTTTTAGATAAGTCCGAGGTTTTCTAATAAAGTTTGCACATTTTTTCATCAATTCAACCTAGTTCCCTATATTCGATATCTGACATACGTTTTTCTGTTTTCATTTGATCAGGTGTACGCCAAACGATGGAGATGCCCAGCGAATCAATAACGAACCTCAACATAATGGGGAGGATTCAATAAGGATTCATCTCGATGGCTTCATGAAAAACGAGGATGATGGCGTTCCTCGATTCAATCGAACGACCTACGTGCGGTGGACTTCAAAGTGATCGAATCAAAATGGGTTCATGTCAAACACGTCTCGGAAATTAACCATGGATGTCATCCTGCCTTTATTCATGTCCTTTTTAATTTCTGCTATAACCACCGAATGTTGCTAATAATGGTTGCATATTTTCAACAATTTAACCTTGGTCCATTCATTTGATATCTGGCATACGTTTTTGTGTTTACATTTGATCAGGTGTACGCCAAACGATGGAGATGCCCGGCGAATCAACATCATTCCCTTCTGGATTGAGAGGATTCAAAATCGCTATGATTTCATGGATAACGAAAATGGATGCGTTCGATCAAGGCAATCAAATGACCTTCGTGCGGGGGAGCTGAATGTGATCGAATCAATATTTGTTTCTGTCTAAACACTGTGTAGAAATTTACATAACGTATTCATCCTGGTTTCATTCTTTTTTTTACTTTTTGCATAAAAATCTGAATGTTGCTTATAATGGTTTCATGAATCAAGAATCAAGATTTTATGGTGATAAAAAGCTAATGCTTTACACGTACCATTGGATGACAACTATTGCAAAAAGAAAAATTTAATCAAAATCACATTGTTAATATTTTTCTGGGGTCATGTTGCTTCAATACACCGGGCCAAATTCAGGGTTTTGTTTGACGTATGCATCCAATTTCGATTTGAAAACACCAATTGTCGTTGCATTCACAACATCTTGCGGTAGCGCATTCCATAGAAAGTAGATACGCACAGAGAAGAAATAGCGACGACAATCAAGTCTTGAGTGCGGTATTTCGAGGCAACACGAGTGACTGCGTGTATTTCGAGGGGAGTTTACTTTTATTAGTTCGCTAAGCGGATGGTTTTCGATCCGCAGTATCTTGTAAGCCAGAATCAGGTTGATCCTCATTCGTCTTCGTGTAAAATCACGCAAACCAAGGATGGCCATTCGCTCTTGATACGGGACCCGCTGCATCCCTTCAACTAACTTTGTAGCTTTGTGGTATATTCGATCCAGGATCTCGAAGTCTTTACGCAACCACGGTGCCCAGGCTGGGATCAAATAATCCATCGTTGGATGGATGTAAGTATTTAAAATACGAGGAATTGTTTTGGACGAAAACCGTCCGAAAATTCTTCTCAGGATTCCTAATATACCACATGCCCGATTAAACACTTTTCTACAATGCATATTCGGTTTCAGGTTATTAGTAATCCAAATTCCGAGGTCCTTTTCAGTGGTGGTCCAATTTAGGATATCGTGGCCTAGATGGTATGTATATTAGCAGTTACGGCCAAGCTGTAACATATGACATTTACGTAGGCTGAAAGGCATTTGATTCTCTAGAGACCAGCGATACAGAACATCCAAGTCGTTTTGCAGCATTAAACAATCTTCATTAGATCGGATTTGCTTCCATATTTTAATGTCATCTGCAAAAAGAACGAGCTTGCATCGTACTATTTCAGTTATATCATTTATATATAACAGGAAAAGAATAGGTCCGAGCACTGAACCTTGAGGCACCCCGCTCGTGACATCGATACTTTTCGACAATACTCCGTCAATGCGAACTCGCACGTGCCGATCGGTCAGATAATCCGTTAGCCACGATAGTAAGTTACCTGTTATTCCATATCGCACTAGCTTTTGCAGGAGCAAGCTGTGGTCGACCTTGTCAAAAGCCTTTGAAATATCAATATAACAAGCATGTACCGTATAGCCTTGATCGAGCGACATCGTCCAATCATTTAGTGTGATCAGTAAATTCGAAAGACAAGATCTGGTCCGGCGGAACCAGTGTTGTGCTGCTGACAAAAGACGTCGTGCTTCAAGCTGACCCACAATACATTCAGATATAATGCGCTCCATAATTTTTAAAATACATGGTAGCATCGTTACAGGTCTGTAATTTGCTGCGTCAGAACGACTGCCACACCCGCTTTCCAAGCCAAAGGTACACAACCTTCACCAAGACTCTGGATGAAAACCGCCGCTAAGCTAATTGAAAGCTCTCTATAACACACATGAAGAATCGCTGGGGTAATATTGTCCTCCCCGGGAGATTTCTTTGTATTCAATCGACGTAAATGTCGCTCTACCACCAGTTGATCGATCACGGGCTCAGTTAGTGGTTCTACAGTGTTTGATAATTCATGATGCAATAATTGCTTTTTAGGGCAGTAGACTTGAGAGTAAAAGCACGCAAGCGCATCCGCCGTCTCTGGACTGTGACAGTCAAACCTTCTTCTGTCATGATCGGGAAAACATCTGGTTTAACTTTGGTTCTGTCATTCACAATTTTGTACAATAGTTTCGGATTCGCTTCCATTCGTTCCACCATATATTGCTAGTACTGTTTTTTGTCCTGCCGAATTAGGGTGGTGACTCTGTTACGTATTCTGCAAAATTGTAGCCAAGATGTAGGGGTGACGTTATTGCAATGAGTAAACCAAGCACGCCTTTTCAATGAAATCCATTTTCTTGTTCTGCTGCGAACAGAGAAACGGAGGGTGTGGACATCTTTCCTCTGAATATATCGAGAGTTCGACTGGATTTGCATCTGAAGGTAGTTTATCAGAGAGTTATAATGTGTATTTGAGTCACTAGAATCAAGTTGAACATCATTCAGCTCACAAAGTGCTTCTTTGAGTCTCCAAAAGTCGACTTTACGGATGATTTTAAATTCGTCACTGTGTCTCGATGCACTGCAGACATAATCGAACACGAGCATCACATGGTCACTCCGTCCCAATGGAGCTTCATAGTGTACTAATTCAATAGCTGATTCGTTGGAAGTCAAAACTAGGTCCAAAACAGAGGGTCGGTCTGTCTCTCGCATTCGTGTGTGGTTGCAAACGTGATTGTACAGGGGGACTAGATCAAATACTTCTTGAAATTTGTGTTCCAGTGAGGTAATTGGGTGTTGATTTCTCGAGTATAGCTGCGGGAGGTTGAAATCCCCCACAATCAATATTTGAGCATGTGGCCGAGCGCTGATGCGCTGAAGTCTTCCAACTAACACATCATTATGATCGACGGTCGAAGTTGGTGAGCGATATATAACCCCAATTGTACAGCTCTCACCAGATTCCAGGTCAAGTGAACACCACAGCGTGTCTGTGAGTGAAAGATTAGTATCTGCAATGATATTAACATTGAAGCGCTTGTGATAATACAATGCAACGCCGCCTCCCGGGCCATCACGGTCATGACGAAAAAGTGTCATATTAGGGATTGAGAGTTCACTGTCCGTCATAATGGGGTGATACCAGGTTTCCGTCACAGCAATAAGGTCAGGGGACTGTTCTACACAGATATCAAGAGTTCTGCCAGCTTGTTGACTAAACATTGAGCATTAGTATATATACATTTGATCGATATGACTCGGTGTAGTGATGAATCGGGTGATATGAGGTAAGGGGTAGGACGATGAGATGCCAGATCAGGCTTAACAGTAAGTGCTCGTGAGGGTGTAACTTGTGGGCTAGTTATTGCGCTCCAACAGTTTAAATCAACATGTTGTTCCGTGTATGATGTATTCGGTCCGAATCGGTTTGAGCCGGACCCACTACGTTTTTTGATGTATTGATTGCTTCCGTTTCGGTGGGAATGCTACCGTCTACCGCCCCCTGCCGCGAGTGTGTCTCACTCATTGGTTTGGGTGGGCTAAGTCTAACATCCTTGGGTAGTGTTCGTTTCTTTTTTGTCCATTCGACCTTACTATTTCAGCCATAGCGCTGGTCAAGAACGTAATCTTCAGAGGTTTCGGTCCATCCCCCTTGTATTTTGGCGAAAAAGGAACTCGAAAAGTGTCCACAACAACGGCATTAGAAATATCGAGAGAACACGCAATGTAGCGCCATTGTTTGACGTCGTGCTCTACGTTTCCTGATTCGATGCTTTAGAAGTATTTTCTGGTACACCAAGTAGAACTATACTTCGAGATACCATTTGTTCCCTGTCTTTCAAGCTGCCCTTCCTTTCCCACCATGGTACATCGGGATATATGCGGCAGTTTGAGTCGGAATCTGACTTGAGTAGGTATGCATTCAGCAATACGTTCTCGATATCAGCCTCGCATTTTAGTGTTACCTTGAGCAAGCGAGGTTGACCAATATGAGGTGAAGATGAATGGTGGGTTAGACGAGTCACCTTTTCTGCGTTTACATGTTCAATTTTCATTAGGTGACAAAGTTCAGACCATTTATCGACATCATGTTTCTGTTTGCTATCAAACAGGCTTTCTTGGGACTCGCTGACATTCGTACATATCACGTTCAGCATGTATGGGGTGTTCTTTTTCGTATCGGAAAGTCAGGCGTTTTAGAATGAAAAACCTTTGTGGCTTGACTTTGTGAGTCGGGTACAACAGTTTTGGAGTGTACAGCTGAGGTCGACCGTAACAGCATATCTCTATAAGAATGTCCTACTTCTGTGGTCGTTTTAGCTGATTCCAAAACGGGAATAACCCTGCTTTTTTTGCTTTTTTGGCACACGAGTAGCCTTAGTCTTAGATATACAGCGTTTGAAAGGCTGCCATAGTGTGCCGGGTTGGAAGACAGACCGGAAATGACAGGTGGCAATAATCTGGCCACATATCCCAACATATCAGTTTCATCAGTTCAACAGTACTCAGAAAGTTTTACGGCAGAAGATTCAAGATTCAAGATTTATGGTTAAGAAAAGCAAATTGCTGTACAATACCATAGGATATACGTATGAAAAATTAAAAAAAAATCGCTGCATGATCATATCCATGTTCTTCATAGGTGGAGCAAAAGTAATCCCCAATGGCGACACAGACTGAGGGAAAAAATCTTTGGATGGATGGTAGTTCCGTGCGTTAATAAAATATAAACATCAATAGGTAGGGGCAAACGCAGTAGTTCTCAACGTAAGATTTCTTAACCTTTGTTTAAAGATGTGCTCGTTCGCTGAGGTAACAATATCTGTCGGCAAGCTATTCCACAAGAAGCATACACGAACAGCAAAGAAGTGACGACGAATATTCAATCGTGAGTGTGGGATTTGAAGGGTCAAAGGGTGGCTGCGTAAGCAGTAAGCTTAACACTAACCATAGGATGACAGGTATATGGAGTAAAATAAGAAAATCTTTCAAACATCAATCAGGACATTCACATACCGCATGGTTCGTCATATACTCATCCAGTTTAGAATCGAGACTTGAAAAAGATTCTGAGTGTGTGATTTCTTCAGGCTAAATGTTCCAAACGAAAGAAATTTTTACCGAGAAAAATATCGCCGAATATCCAATCGATAATGCGGAATGCTAAAATGCCTTTTGATGTTTTCGTGTTCGAGTAAGGTCATTGGGCTTTAGCAAGTGTTTAAGGGGATGGTTCTCAGTATGCAAAATTTTGAATGCTAACATGAGGTCAATCCGTATCCGTCGTTGGGTACATTCATATGGATTCCGTTTAAAAATTCGCTCTTTAAATGGCAAATTTCTGCAACGGGACACCAACGTTGTCGCACGATGATAAATCCTGTCAAGTAGTTCGATATGCTTCCTCAGCCATGGAGACCAGGCTTGGATGGAATATTCCATAACTGGACGTACATACGTATTCATTATCCGGGGTAAAGTTTCGGGCGTGTAAAATCTTTTTAGAGGACTAAAGATACAGCAGCCTTCATTGTACGCTGTCCGGCAACGATGTCCAGGCTTAAGGTTAAACGACACACTGATACCGAGAACTATTTCTGCGGTGGTTCAGACGAGATCTTGCGTGCCAAGCTGGTACGTGTGGTGCACAGATTTTCCAAGCCGCAGCATTTTACATTTCGCAGGGTTCAATGGTAACTCATTTGGATGGGACCAATGAAATAAGGTGCACAGATCCCGTTGTAATGCCATACGGTCAATAACCGACCTGACAAACAGGCAAACAATATCAAGTTACACCCAATATCCTCTACTATATCGTTCATGTACACCAAGAATAGAAGAGGTCAAATTGATGAGTCTTGCGGAACAACACTTGTGATGGCTATTCTTCTAGAGAAAGTGCTGCCAACGCAACCTCGGACGTGTCTTTCAGTAAGATAGTCTCTTATCCTATTCAGCAACATTCCCGTTATTCCATAAACTTCGATCTTTTTCATTACAATGTCATGGTTGACTCTATCGAAGGCTTTGGAAATGTCGATTTAGCAAGCATGTACAGTAATACCTTCGTCTAGTGCCTTGGTTCAATCCTAGAACGTTCAATAATAAAGAATCAAGATTTATGGTGATAGACGGTTAGATAAACAGCAAAGATTTCTTCGAAAACCGTGTTGTGCTGCAATCGAAATATTTTGGGTTTTCAAAATGTTCTCTCATGCGCACAGTCACAATGTGTTCCTTTATTTTAGAGATCACCGGAATTAGCGTTACCGGACTATAGTTTGCTGTGTCTAAACAGCTACCGCCTTCATAAATAGGATTTATCATCTGCTTTCCAATGTGTTGGTATTTTTCCTCCATGTAGTCTGAGATTGAATATGCGCGTGTGAGGAGTATAGCAGTGGTAATTTTGTCTGCGCCAGGGGACTACTTTTCGTTTAGTTGAAAAAGTTCCCGCCCAAACATTGACAGTCATTTAACTTAATAATTCCAAACGAGGCGAATTTGGTAAAACTTGTTATGGGATACAACGCTTAGAATTGAAGACAAGTGAGTAAGACGTTTCTGAAGCATCGGCGGCATCTTGGGCAGAATGAGTCAATCCATTAGGGGTTTCTACAGACAATATGCCTGTTTTGATTTCTGATCGCTCATTTACTATCTTCTAGAAAAGCTTAGGAATCTTTTTTTATTCTCTTGAGAAAGTTCTATTGGAACTGTATGGGATCCTCTCTTACAAGAGTTGTGACGTAATTCTGTATCTTACAGGACCAACATTCGTATGGGTTACCCAAGACTCTTTCTTATTAGATAACAATTTCTTAGTTCTGCTCCGGATAACAAACTGGTAGCTGTAGGTGCAATTGTGTGGTACAAAAATAGAGTTTTCGTCAATCTTCAAATTCAGATAATTTAGAAATGTATTGTAATATAAGCCCGAATCCATGAAATCAAATTCCTGAGTGCGTGCATCCCTGAGACTGATATTTAAGTATTGAAATGGTATTTTCCTAAAGAATTTTGTCGGTTCGCTCAATCGTTTCGCAATAAAAACATAATCACAGACGAGCAGACCATGGTCATTCTTTCCCAGTGGTGCCAGGTATTGAATATTCTCTATTGCGGTTGCTTCAATCGTTAAGACAAGGTCAAGGGTTGAAGGTTTGTCAAGACCCCCTCTGCGAGTTGGCTGATCAACGAGGTTGTGCAGTGAAGCAATTTCGATAACCTCCTTGAATTAATGTTCAAACGAATGCGAGGAGTGTTCACTTCTTCAAAACAGATGAGGGAGATTAAAATCGCCAATAATCAGCAAATGGGTATCTGGCAGCTTGTGATGTATTGCAAGGATTCGATTAGTTTATCATTAAAAGAGCTTTCAGGTGATGGCGAGCGGTAAATGATACCTATCGTACATTCGTCTCCATTCACGAAATTTACTGGACACTACATCGTATCAGGAAGGCTGAGGTCAGGATGATCTTTTACGTTACACTGCGCTAAAGTAGACTGCAATTCCACCGCCAGATCTTAGGCGATCGCGACGGATGAGCGACATTTTCGGAATCGAGAGCTCAGCGGCAATCAGTTAGTACTGGAACCAAGTCTCTGTATCTGCAACCAAATCGGGTGAAAGTCTGTTACAAAGCTCGCATATTTCATCTAATTTTTTGGTTAAACACTGAGCATTCGTATATATGTACTTCATAGTATTTATCTTAACAATGTAGGATCGTGTAATGTAGCTATTGGTTCGACTTGTAATGAGTCGGAATGCTCAGGATTTCGGAGCTATCGCATGATATTCAGTTTGAACAGCATCACTAGGCGTTGATGGGTCGGTACTATCTGTTTGCCTGCTCCCGACTATTATCCTAGGCAAGCTCAAGCCGACGTTTTGGTTAGGTTTAGTCTATTAGCTTTCCATTCACGCTTGATACTATCGGTCATTTCGGTTGCCAAGTAGGTTAGCTTTAAAAGGCCAGGACCTTGTCGTTTTTAGTGTGCAGTCCACGGTGCCCTAAAAGCATACACAAGTATGGCTTTTTTAATTCCGATTGTTTCGGCTAAGTATTTCCGCTGTGTAAGTGTGCTCAGAATTGTCTTGAGAAGGAACATCAGCAGCATCTTCCGGAACACCAAGAATTACAATAATTCTTGGATTACGATCTTCACGAGATTTCTGCGATGAATTTCGGTTCCACCATGGTAAGTCTGCATGGATACGACATGTATTCTCTGGAACACATCTAAGTAGGTGAGCATTTAACAGTATGTTTTCCACGTCCTCCGCAGATTGCAGCGTTATTGGTAAGAGGCGAGGATCATCCGTGTGAGGAGAATTCAGGTGGCGGTTTAATCGAACTATTGATGAGGGAGTAACCGCGGCCAATCTCATCTGACTGCAGAGTTTATACCACTCAGCTAAGTCATGTTTTTGCTTAGCTTCAAACAGCGTTTCCTGCGACTCTGTCACGTTTGTACATATAACGCTAAGGTTCACACTCGCGGATTTTATTTTATAATTTGAGTCAGTCATTTTAGTAGTGGATATTCTGAGTCCTTTCTCGGTTCCGTTAAGTCGAGGAGTCACTGATCCCAACGAACGCTTCCCCGTTTTAGTCGCCATCTGCGCGGTTATCTGGGCAAATGTTGGCCTGCTCGAGTATGATGTATTATCTACCGGCTCTTCGGCAGTAACCTCTAAGTCGGGTAACGACGGTGCCTTTATGACGTTTATTATCAGTTCATTCAGTTTTTGTATACTGGATTCCATTCCATTTAGACGCATCTCAATATAATATTCAGGGGTTTTCGCCGCCGAGGCTGAAGGTGTTGATTTGGCCTTGCAAATCAGACAAACAAACAGACACCATGACAATTATCTCCATTAATAATCGATACTAAATCCGAGGTCAGCGATTTGTCGCATTTTGTATGCACTTTCGACAAACAGGCGTAACACGTGATAGACCTCGCCTTAGGACTTACCGACTTTCGGTAAACCGTGCAAATGCATCCCGGTGCGCTTTGTATCCTTTTTGGGGTCATCCGGTCAGGGTTGTGTGCAGTACTATTCAGTTGTGTGTGCACAGGCAGTGGTTCTGTCGAGCGATCGATGATGAATATGGTGAGCGCGACGAAAAGCGTTGTTCACTAATAAGAGCAAAGTCAGAATTGATTCCAGCGATACGCTTCGGTAGTTGCTCTCACGACGATGAATATATGACCAGTGGACGGCGAAGAATAAGATCTTTCCGACGTAAATCCCTTTGAGGACATGAAGAATATTAACAGAGTTACACGCGTAGATCCAATATGGGAAAATCACGAGAAATCCAAATTTACTCGTATTATCGAATACCTCTACGATAGTGGTATATCCAGAAAGCTGACTTCGAGATGAGTAAAACAAGGTATAATATATCCACGTACGTGTAAGTATAAGAACAGTATATCCTGATTAAAAAGAGCTCAAAATAATGCGGGAGAGATTGTTCCTCCCGAATCGCACTGTTTAGTCATTCAAAAAACCTGTAGAACTTGAAAATTCCTGCGATTGTGATATACATCCAAGGTCGACATCGACCGAAGGAAGCCAACAACAACAATATTTGATCTTATCCAATGGTGTTGTAAAGCTACAACCTTTTTATACCATAAATTCTTCAATCTTGAATCTGTGGAATGCTAACAAATTGCGATGTATTAACTTATTCACATTCCTTGCGCTTGGATTTATGTAGACTTAAATGTCACGTGAAATATTGTTTAGCACAAATTAGGAATAATAATGTTCTTAAACGTTTTCGTTAGATATTTCACAATATCCACCAAGATTTTGGATTATTTTGGAGGAAAAGAAATGTAAGGCAGTGAGATCATTTTGGTTAGTGCCTGCAATTGCTTCGCAACTCGCCACCGAGATAATCCTGAAAATTTCCAAAATGACAGGCGTTGCGCAAACAACGACGATTAATCAGATCGTTTGCGAATGACAAGCGTTGCACGTTCGGCGACAATCCTATTTTTTTAGGAAAAGATGCACACTACTCCCCGTGTCCTGCTCTAAATATAGACGCTATCTGATATTGATCCAGTATAAACGAAAAAAAAAACTTGTTCGCTGTGTCTCGTGAATTTCACACCCGAATAAACTTTTACGTAAGCAATTTGAGGAATTATTCCTTTGTTTGCACCCTGTGTTGTATTATTCCCTCTACAAATTGTTAAGTGAACCAAATAAAAATTTTGTTCATCGTGAATACGATGGTCGACACCACCCGTAGCAGTAGCTCCATGTAAACGATCCTAGTCTAAATCAAATGTATATGATAAATTTATTCTCGGAGCAATCATGCGATAATGTTTGCG
The DNA here is from genome assembly GCA_013407085.1 of Atriophallophorus winterbourni. NCBI lineage: Eukaryota > Metazoa > Platyhelminthes > Trematoda > Plagiorchiida > Microphallidae > Atriophallophorus > Atriophallophorus winterbourni. The sequence goes on from JACCGJ010000067.1 coordinate 51,045, forward strand.
CTCAAAATAATAAATCACTCCACGTTTCAGTAATTGAGAATTTTATCGAAATATTTTTGAAATTGATATTGTGAAGCAGTGTTAATAAGCCTCGTAACTTTAACATTTTTATTTTGATGAATCATTTGTAATAAAGGTTTTAGTATCCGATGATAATAATTAAAAGCGAATTCCGTTTGTATATGCTCTTCGAGCTTAGAACGGATAGCGAGCAGAATCATATAAAGTTACCCTTGACAAATAACAAATTAAACATACAATCATATTGAGTGGGTTGTATTCGCAGTCAATAAAAAGATTTCGTCAATCGAAAAACGCATTTTTACTGTCACTTACTTGTAATAGTTAAATATATAATAATCGATATAAATTATTAAATATTTTTCAATGGAATGTACAACTCGTGATTGCATAGTAAATATTGCGTACTAATTATAACTCTTTGTTGTTTGTTTTATGTGATGTATTATTCGAATACTAAGGAAATAATGTCAAGTGACAAAATTCAATTTGCAATCTACTCATGATGACAAGTTATCAGACAAATTGGGTTTATTCGTGAATCGCTATAAAATTAAACATCATTTTGTTTAACTACATTCATAGATTTATTCATAAATGCTGGTATAAAAGCTGTTTTACAAGACTCACAAATATGTACATCGAGTCGAACGGGAAAAAATATATATCAAAAGTTAGTTAAAGTGTATTGTCAAATGTAAAAATCATACATGTCCATATGGGCATCGAGTGACTTTTTTTTTAAAAACGTCAATGGTTTCAGATTGTACCACGTGAGTTGGTAAACTGTCCCACAATTGCTCATTGCGAACGGAAAATCCGTATTTGGTTGGTGACCACGCAGATGTGTGTTGTAGGAAAGATGTAGCAGAGAGCATGGATTAATTATTTGATTACGCATTATCCCAATGAAAATTAGTGTAGCTCGTTCCCATCTGCATTGGGCTAAATGCAATTTCAATATTTTTAGTCGCATTTCGTATCAATAATTAGAACGGCCAAGGACGAGAATTGTCGCTCTGCGCTGTGAATTTTTCAAAAGCTGAATGTCTTTTTTCAATCAAGGATCCCATGCGTATTTGATATCGGGGCGGATGTAGGTTGAAATCAATTTTCAGATTATATTCGCGTCAAACAAACCTAGGGATCTTCTGAAGAGACCCAAGTTTCTTTTAGCTTTGCAGGTACTGAGTGGACACTGCATAGAGTTTCCTAAGACAGACTGACTAATCACGCCTAAATCTTTCTCTGAGGAAGCGGGTTTAATAACAGTTCGACTCATCTAATATCCATTGTTCAACTTGCTGTTGAGTGATAATACGCTGCATTTCGAGGCATTCAGTGGCATTTCTTTACATATTGTACACTAAACAATTTTTGATGAATAGTTAGTTGGGTCTGAAAATCGTGTATATGCTGACAGGTTGATGGAGGGAAAACTTCGAAACTGCTTGTATTGATCAAGACATTTATCTACATTCTTGCATTGCTTGTAATTACCGATATACTTGAGAAGATGTCCAACATAGAACGACCCTAGATTTTTGTTTTTCCGAAATGCGCCATGCATCAGAATTGTTGTTGTTGGCCTCCTTCGGTCGATGTCGACCATGGATGTACATCACAATCGCGTGAATGTTCATGTTCTGTAGCTTTTTGAAATCAGATTTGAATCAACAATAATTAGAATTAAAAAATTGAGTCCACTAAACAGCTGCGTAATTTTACTTTGTTTTGACTAAAATACCTCCTTTCTGCAATTTTTTTTGGTTTTTATGCTGGTGACAAGCTTAGAATTTCACCATTACCACAGGATAGGAAGTATTAGCTGCAAAATTGGTTATAGAACATTATTAGTAGTAATTGGTCTGTAATACAATGTACAATATTTATCGTAAGTAAATAAACATGTCAAGTCAAGTGGCTCGGCAAAAATTGAGTTCAAAATTTTGATGTATATCTCGACACTGAGAGCAACAACAGAAGATTTGATAAAAACATGAAAGTTTCGAATATCGTGTAAATAGTCGCGGTCGTAAAGGATCCGACAATCCGTTGCAGCCTACCCAGAAGCCATGAAGCAAGCTTGAAAATGACCTTAAAACCCACGCACATCTTAAGTGTAAGGTATAATTGCCAGAATTTGTACAGCTCAAAGTCTTCACCCAAAAGTGATAAGTTTATGAAATTATTTGTCAATGTTCAGCATATAATATCATATGACATTATAACAGGTGCTAAGATATTTAGCGCAAATTTCGTTAATCTCTATGAAGGTTCATCTATAACCCTAAAACTAAAAATACTCCAAGAGCGATTACGATTGCAATTCAATCTAATGCTGTCGAGACATCACTCAACCGGCGAGAGCAAAAAGTACACAATGTACAGTCATTCCATGGACCAAGTGTCATTTCTACCAATGTATGGGAAACGCCTCACTAGGGGACTGGCTAAAGCACTCTAAAAAGAATGGCAAAAGTTTTGCAGCAGCATGGACTTGAAGAAGGTTGAACCGTTATCTTTTATTCTTCTAAATCGTAAACATACCTCATCGAATCTCTACCAGCCGAGACTGATCAAAATCACTGATGGCTCAGACGGGGATACCGAAACCACCTGACTCGCCGCTTTTTTCAGACTCAAGGAAAGTTCAGAAAACACTGAAGGGATTTTTGTGGGTGTGACCAGATGGAAAATAACACGGAACGATGAGCAACAAACTAAAAATAAACAATGGGACGATCATATATTAATCCTTCTAGGAATCCCGGAAGCTGACGAAAAAATTGATGAAGCAATGCAGCGCAAACACTATAAGCTTCAAGCGAGATTCCTCAGTGGCATGCTTGGTCTGCATTATGAAGCTGTGGCAGACACGTTCGGCAACGGTTTTAAGCCCCTTAAAATAACTATCTCACGTAGAGACATGTTGGACACAGTTGGGTAAATGGCTGCACGCTAATACCACGAGACTAACCGCGTCGAAGTTTCATATAAGGCAGTTGGATGCAACACAACGTCCAGCACCACTACGTCAATCTGTCGCTGACATTCTGGAAACAAATACAGCTGATGCTACAGATTACTCAGGAGGAGACAGCTTAATATGCAATCTGTCCTCCTAGGGCACACTTTTCCACTCTTCTGAAAGTGCTTGAGGTTACAATCTATCATTAGTCTTGTGGTGGCATTATATTAGGCTCCTGATTATTGGGATATACTGTTCTTACTCTTACACGTACATTGCTGGAATCCCCTCGAAATCAGCTTTTTGGATATACCACTCTCGTAGCCGTAATCGATAATACGAGCAAAATTTGATTAATCATGATTTTCTCATATTGGATCTACACGTGCGACGTTATTAGTACTCTTCAAGTGCTCAAAATGATTAAGGTCATTAAAAAGATATTATTCTTAACCAGCGACTCGTTATATTTTCAACATCGTGCGAGAATGTTGTGCAGCACGAGATTGGAGCCAGTTGAACCACTATCATTGATACGACTGAATCGTAAACGTACTTCATCAAATCTGGACCACCCACGATTGCTTAAAATCACGGTAAACTCTAAAAGGGATCTAGAAAACATCTTACAATCCGCTTTTATCCTGCGTAGGGAGCGATCGGAGACCACTGCAAGAATCTTCGCTGACGTGCCCTGGTAGGAAAGGGCCCAAAACGCCCAGTAACAAGCCCAAATGAAGCAGAGGTATAAACTTTTTGGGAGTCCCAGAAGCTGAGGAAGCAACTTATATACCAGTGCGGTAGATTACACGGTAGATTTCTCAGTGATATACTTGGTTTGCATGATGTAGCTGTGACGGACACGTTCCGCATCCCCATATCTACGAATTATAAGGGCCCATTCAAATAATGTTCTTGCGTGAAGATAAGTTTAACACCGTCAAAATTCATTAGGAATATTGCCGCTGTCTAATGCCCGAGAAATAAGACTATGCGAAACTTCATATTGGACAGATAGATGCACCACAAAGTCCAATAAAAACACTATCAAGTCAATCAGTAGTTAACGTTTCAGAAACAAATGTAGCCGTCACTATAGATCACTATATTTTAACAGTACAACCTCAAAACGATCAGGCATCCGTGCAAGCAAAAAGCCTTCAAATGCTGACACTGGAGGAGTCGGCCTAATAGATATTTTGCACTCAGCTAGTTTTCATTCCCGAACCCTATCCTTGATGAGAAAAACTACTATAAATTCCTCTACCACAACGCATAATTTCTGGGATAAAAAATCGATGTACTGCGTGCAGTTTTTCTGAAATGTTCACCAGACATCACCACCGTAAGGGGAACGTGGCTACATACTAAACAAACAAATAGTGAACTAGAATTACCCGGAATGCCACTTATCCGTCATGATCGTGAACCGATAGGAGGAGTAGTAGGTTTATATCATAGCCAATATTTTATGGACTGTGAGATTACGGATCCAGATATCGTGTTACGGGATACACTCTGGTGCTCATTTTGATTAGCTTACGGTAAAGACTGTGTTTTCGGAGTAGTTTATCGCCCACCGTCTGCACATTAAACCTACAATCTGGCCGTGCTCGACAGAATTCGCATGGTTACTTCCAGATTAACTTAACTCAGAACACTCCCTCGAAAATAAATATAGTCTTTAATATTCTAGTATTTTTATCATATAATTTGGAAAATATTTCCTTCAGGTTAAAATTCATTCGCAATATTCTATTCGCATTTTTCAGTATCAATATTTGGAATTCAAAAATTATTTGTACCGAATTTCAGCAAAACTTCAACTTATATTCCAAATCTTTCTTATCAGAATACCAATTCACTAAGAAAATGAAATTTCCCTTCGACATTCTTGAATCAACTTTGTCAGCCAATGAAACAGATTTCAATAACACGCAACAAACGCAGAAGTCCACACAAACTACCGTCATTCCAAAGGCAAAGTTTTATGACTCTGTTCCAAGCGAAACATCAAACATTTCATCTGATCGTATCAATCGTACCAATGCTTCAATCATACGATCAATTGGTGATGTGTCCAGCAAAAATTGGACACGCAGAATCTACCGACCAATCGATGCGACATTGACGAAAGGGGGGCAAGAAACTTTGAAACATAATCAATTACTTTGGCAATTGTCGCAGCGAGAAAATTCCGGCCGGTGTAAGTATGTATGGTTGAATACAGTGACGTCGGTCATTTTACAAAATGTTCAAATCTATAATTTCTGTGAAACTCATAAAAAACAATAATCTTTTTTAACTGAAATATATAAGCATGTTCTGAACACCACTTAATGAAGGCAAGGAGCTAGAGAAATGGCTCGGGTGAGCTAGTGCATTCCAAAAACTAGTCATTTTCATTGATTTGATCGGTTGACTTAGAGTACACCCTGCGCATCTTTCACTCAATGTTTTACTATGTCAATACGATTAACAGTGGCATTCAAGTATATCTTCATTTAATACTTTTCCACTGCTTTAAATATCACTGAGCGTCATCTTTCGATCTCACCAGATGACGATAAATAAAGTAAACCAGGTGTGTCGATGCAGAGGATGACAAAACAAAATTATTTTGTAAAGATATATTTGCTTAACGTAATCCGCACCAACTCTAGCATTGAAATCACCCAATACCACTACACAGTTTCTTTGTGACACGTTTTTCAGGACTGTTGCGAGGTTGTGATAAAAGCATCTTTTTCAGCAGGCGTCGCAGAGAGCGTCGGCGCATAAACGTTTAACAACGTAACGGTACCAGTAATGGACCACAGATTTAGAGTCCAAATCCGTTCGCTCCCGCTGCTGCTCGGTTCTGTTGCTTTTAGAAGGTCGTTTCGAACAGCAAACCCAACTCCATGCAGTCGAAGCTCATCGGAACCTCTTCCTTTCCAAAAGAATGTGTAATCACTTTCTGTTAGCTTACCAGTGTCTGGTAATCTTGGCAAAACTGTCTCGGGAGGTTCGGTGTAGGTAAAACCATTGAAAATGGACAACGCCTTTTAGAATTATGCACACAGTTCAGTCTTTGTGTCAGTAACACCTTCTTTCAAACAAAACCACAGCATAAGGTCTCTTGGAAACATCCTCGCTCTAAGCACTGGCACCAGCTTGATCTTATTCTTGTTAGGCGCACTAATATAGGAAGCGTAATTCTCACCAGATCATATCAAAGCGCAGACTGTGACACTGATCATTCACTAGTCTGTGCTGAAATGAAGCTTTCCGACACGAGATTTAACCGCACCAAATTGTCTGGTAAGCCTAGGATTGACGTCACCCGCATGTGCGAACCTAATCTAGCTGCGTGATTTGCAAAAGCCTTCACAGCCGATTTCAGCAAGACAACCCCACTTGAATCGGCTTCTGAAAACTGATAATCGATTGAAAGCTGCATATGCGGAGTCGCACTATCCACTTTCTGTCCGAAGAAAGCTCGAACGAGCGACTGGTTCGAAGCAAAAGCTTCTGAGATAATTGCTGTGCTGGATGAGAAACGGTCAGCATTCTTGAGGTTCAAAGGTATGCAAACAGATGAAAACTTACGACTTTTAAGAGCAGCTAGAAATAAGGTCCAACAGACTCCAAGGCGATGTGCAAATGACTACTGGACAGAAATTAGCCTTAATATCCAAAAAGCTGCGGATACTGGAAATTTTCACGGCATGTATGATGGGATCAAAAGAGCCATTCGTCCAAACAAACTTAAAACGGCTCCCATTAGGTCTGCATCTGGGTACCCGATTGTGGACAAAACTCAGCAGATGGAAAGATGGGTAGAGCACTTCTCCTCTCTCTACTCTAGGGAAAGTACGGTTTTATCACATGTATTTGAAAATGTCGAGCGGTTGCCGACTATTGAATATCTAGATACTCCCCCTACTCTTGATGAGCTAAATAGAGCAATCGACCGCTTAGCGAATGGGAAGGCCCCTGGTGACGACGGAATTCCACCTGAGCTCATCAAATCCTGTAGAGCAGCATTATTACAACCGCTTCACCTTTTGCTTCTTCAGTGCTGGCAGGAGGAGTGTGTCCCACAAGAAATGCGAGACACAAAGATCATCACGCTATTCAAGAATAAAGGAGATAGAGGCGACTGCAACAATTACAGAGTAATCTCCCTTCTGAATGTTGTAGGCAAATTGTTTGCTAAAGTCTTACAGATACGGCTGCAAGTTTAAGCTGATAGAATTTACTCCGAATCTCAATGTGGCTTCCGCAAGGGAAGATCAACCGTTGACATGATCTTCTCTCTGAGACAACTTCAAGAAAAGTGTCGGGAACAGCGTATGCCATTATACGCTGTTTTTATTGATTTAACGGAGGCATTCAACTACGTCAGCAGGGAGGGTCTTTTCAAAATGCTTGATTTGATAGGCTGCCCCCCAAGACTGCTAAAGATCGTTATTTCGTTCCACCCAGGCATGAAGGGCTCAGTCCATTTTAACGGTTTCAGCTCAGAAGCCTTTGAAATTTGCCGAGGCGTCAAACAAGGGTGTGTTCTTGCTCCCACGCTGTTCGGCTCCGCTTCTAAAGCACGCTTTCAGGACGAGGACAGAAGGTATTTACCTACGCACGCGAAGTGATGGAAAGCTTTTCAACCTAAACCGGTTGAGAGCACAAACCAAGGCACGAAATGTGCTAATCCGTGACCTGCTGTTTGCCGACGATGCAGCCTTTGTTGCTCACTCCCAAGAGCACCTTCAGTCTCTAATGGACTGTTTTTTGTCGGCATACAAAGACTTTGGGCTAACAATCAGCATGAGCAAGACCAAAGTCCTTGGTCAAGGGACTGTATCGCCTCACATCATAACTGTTGGAAACTGTCAGCTTGAATCAGTACATCAGTTCACATACCTTGGTTCAACCATTGCGGATAACCTCTCGCTAGACACGGAGATTGATAAGCGGATTGGCAGAGCAGCTGTCATTCTGTCTGGTTTGAACTCTCGTGTTTGGGGTAACCGCAAGCTAACTGTAAAGACAAAGATGATGGTATACAGCGCGTGCGTATAATGCTTTACTGTACGGCAGTGAAACCTGGACCACCCACGCAAGACACGAACGGAAGCTGAATGCTTTCCATCTACGAAGCATCCGTCGTATCTTGAACATATCGTGGATGGACAGAGTGACTAATGCTGAAGTGCTTTCAAAAGCTGGTCTACAGAGCATGTTCACCCTATTGCGACAGCGCCGCCTGCGGTGGCTTGGTCATGTCTACAGAATGGAAAATGGTCGTATTCCGAAAGATCTACTCTATGGTGAGTTGCAATTAGGAAGTCGACCATTGGGCTGACCGCACTTGCGGTACAAAGACGTTTGCAAAAGAGATATGACAGCTCTTGGCATTGACCCGGAGGAGTTGGGAAGAGCTTGCTCTTGCCCCGCTCACATTGGGGCACTGTGTAAGCGTCGTCTGCAAGCTGGGGAGGAGCAGATACAGCTCTTGGCTGCTGAACGCAGATTACGCCGCCGGCGTGCAACTGACGCAATACAACCGAGTTCTGACTTTCGTTGCCAGCGCTGCGGGAGAAATTGTTCCTCCCGAATCGGACGTTTAGTCATTCCATAAGCTGCCAAACTTGAACATTCACGTGATTTTGATGTACATTCATGGTCGACATCGACCGAAGGAGGCCAACGTTTGCTTAACGACCATATATGTTCGGAACTCAGAACTCAGAAAAAGTTTAACAATAACCAAGGGATGACAGTTATATGGAGTAAAATTACAAACTCTCACAAGAATCAATGGAGACAGTCACATACCTCATGGGTCGTCATATACTCATCCAGTTTAGAAGCGAAAACCGCAACAGATTCTGAGCGTGTGATTTCTTCAGGCAAAAGGTTCAAAGTGAAATATATTCTTACCGAGAATAACTTTCGACGAATATCCAATCGAGAATACGGAATGCTTAAAGCCTTTGGATGTTTACGTGTTTGAGTAAGGCCATTTCGTAAGGGTATGGTTCTCAGTATGCAAGATTTCGAATACCAACAGGAAGTAACTCCGTATCCGTCGTTGGGTAAAATCGTGTAGATTTAGTTTTAACATTCGATCTTTGAATGGCAAATTTCTGCAACGGGACACCATAGTTGTTGCACGATCATAAATCCTGTCAAGTAGTTCGATATGCTTCCCCAGTCATGGAGAAGACACAATTTACGGCAGGATGTATTGTACATTGTCCGGCAATGATGTCCAGGCCAAAGATTAAACGACACCCAGATACCGAGATCTTTTTCTGCGGTGGTCCAGATGAGATCTTACGTGCCATACTGATACGTGTGGTGCAGAGATTTCCAAGCTGCATCATTTTACATTTCGCAGGGTTAATTGGTAACTCATTTGACTAGGACCAACAAAATAAGATGCACAGATCCCGTTGTAATGCCATACAGTCATTAACAGACCTGACACGTTTGCGTATTTTAATATCATCGGCAAACAGTATCACGTTTCATCCAATATCCTGTGCTATATCGTTCTCGTACACCAAGAATAGAAGAGGTCCAAGCACCGATCCATACGGAACTACAAACGTGACGTTTAGTTTTCTAGATAAGGTGCTGCCAACGCGAACCTGAACGTGCCTATCAGTAAGATAGTCCCCTATCCAACTCAGCAACATTTCCGTTATTCCATAAGCTTCGAGTTGTTTTGTTAAAACGTCATGGTTGACTCTATCAAAAGCTTTGGAAATGCCTCAACTTCGTCTGGAGCCTTGGTCCAATCCTCGAAAGTTATAAGAAGATTAGATAAACAGCAACGATTTCTTTGAAAACCGTGTTGTGCTGCAGTCAAAATATTCTGGTTCAGGTCTTTCGAGATTATTAGCAACACAGTAAAATTCCAACAGCATATCCCGAACTCAGTCAAATCTAGGATATTATCCACTGATGTTTTACCTTGTTTTAAACTTAGCCATAAAGTTTCATTTAACCGACATAAAATGAAAACGGTGGTATATATAAGTGATATTACAGATTTATTTATATGGAACTAAAAGTACGTTTCATAAAACCTTTGGCTAGAACCGTTTTAGATCCCTTTCAGTTACTGACACAAACGTATCGTTAAACTAAGATAAAGAATGAGATTAGGTCAGACTCAATCAGCATTCTCTTAAAACTAATCCATCAGATAATCTTGAGATAGGCGGTGTATGTCCAGACATGTGCACGTTGTATATCTCATGTGTGTTCGTTGTAAGTGTCACTTAACTCCATCGATCGCTCGAGCACGGCTAAATCTGCATAAACATTACGGCCAAAGTAAAGCAGTTTTAAATATAAATATCTTTTATACATTACTCTAACTTTAAACACGCTCATTCCTTTACATCTCCAAGTGCCTTTTTGTGGACATCGACAATGGTAACTGCACACCAGTTCGTCTGACTCAGTATTGATGCCTGATTAATTGGTGCTGAGTAAATCGCTCGTGCAGATTCAGTATTGGCAGTCGAACCACATAAGCCCTGACTCGCAAATAAACGAATTTGTCGATTTTCTGAAACTGAAGATTGACGAAAACTCGCAGATCGTTTCTAAAAGATCCGAACATGAACTTCGTTTTGTTGTCCGAAGCAGAACTAAAATGTGGATATCGCTGAAGCGAGCAGCGTGGATGCAGCATAAAGCCAAAAATACTTCTACTTTTTGGCAACATTTCTGTATATTATGCAACAAAGTAACTTCCCTTATTCGAGAGGATAAGGATGCTGCTCTCCAAAATGGAACGTAACCCTAAGTTGCTATACCAACAATGACCGCGAACGCAAAAGTCAAACCAGGTATTTTTCCGTCCAGAATGATCAAAACTCACTGAGACCACGTTAAAACCGTTGTCGCGATTTATTACTCTGAAGTGTTTGAGCCAAAGGTTTTAGTCGAACGTTGTGAGTATTCTGGCGACCCAGGAATAGAAACATTAGGCGAAATTTAGATAAATCCAGAGATAGTAGTAAGTCAATTGCTCAAACTAAATGTAAGAAAATACCAAGGCGCGGATGACATCACACCGGAAGTGCTCAGGTTATGCCATCGTCAGCTTATTGAACCGCTTTCCAGCCCGTTTATATATACATGGCTTAATGGAGTGGTACCAAAGGTTTGGGAGTCCGGGGTGATTACTCTTATCTTTAAATGCGGCTACCGATCTAACACTGCAAATTATCGTTTCGTCGCACTATTACCTGTTGTTGGTAAGTTTATGGAACCTATAGTCTTGGAAAGAATGATTGCACTTTGACTTACGTAATTTGTTTTTGCCTCTCGGGAACGGCGTAGCAGTGACTTGGGATATTCATTGAGACATATTCATGAAGATTTTTCGGAATAGTATGTATATAAGTGATGTTCCAAGCACCACTTGGTCATTGTTCGAGTACATCTCATAGCCTTTCCAAAACCAAGAGCAACCTACAAAGCAGCAGGGAGTTGACCAATAAATAGCGCTATGCGTCAGTTAATCGCCTACGGGACTTTGCTCCGGATTTTTCCTCGCGGTTTTCTTCCAAAGCCTTTTCCGCGAAAGGGTAACCCTCATGGCAGTAGGAGTTTTGAGTCAGGGTTTTCCTTCTCATAGATGGACTGCCAAAAGTGGACGAGCTCCATCTACCCGAAGCAAACTGGTTTCAAGTCGCCAACGCCTCTTTCGCCCATTTTTCTGTCAGTAAGAGCAGTTCCGCCGGGCTTGTCTAAGCCCCTCGTGCAGACCAGAGGTTGGACTGGGTTGTCAGAGTATATTTGAGACGCACGCCAAATGGGAGCATTTTACAGATAGTAGAGGCTCATTCCTACTACCACCACTTGCTATGACAACCTTGGATCCCTTAAACCTGTCACCACTCGGACAATTAATCGCTAAGTTTAGAATTACGTCTTAAATGATATTTTTTGAAACTATTTTACTTTAATTCCCTTTCGCGTACACATTTAGTCATCCACATGTGACTGATAATGTCAACTGACCTAGGCACCGTTCACATGCATGAGTTTAACGGTGTTTTAAACAAACAGGCCGACTGATATTGGACCCATCTGTGTGATTTGCATTCATAGTTGCTTACTTTCATGGCCATTCGGTTGTTCTAGACGATGTTTTACGTATTCACGGTTCAGGTGCCGGCTATTACACTTGGCAAGTCGAAACTTAAGCAACGTTGGCGAAAGTTTACCAAAATCATCCACTAACCGATTTCTAACATTCCAAAAATGTTAAGCAAAAATATAATAGAAATTGCAAATCGAGCTAAAATATATCAAGATATTGCGCTCGCAATCACATATTCTCGGGGCATTTCTAATTATTATTTCTTTCTAGTAACTTATGGAGCTGTCGTCAGTATTAGCATTATCGGCGTTACGTTCGGGTTATTATTGTTGCTCTGGTTCTGCAAACGGTGTGTATTTCGCAAACGTAGATCAAAGAAAGATGCAAAGAAATTATCTGTTGCTGGTGGAAAGCTTGGTGCTGATTTGAAAGCGGCGGCCTTTATGTCGGAATCGACAAAAAAGGTAAATCAGTTACTTCATTTTGAAATATTTAACTTGGAACTTGTTATAAATTGGACCAATATCAGCAAGTTATGCACAAATTAATTTGATCGATCGCGAAATTTTGGAGATCGTTTCGTATTAAATACTTGATCATGACACCAATGCCTAATTTCAGTATACGGGTGTTTTCATGACGCATTTTATGTATATCTCATTGCTTCACTTTCATAAAGGATACTATGGCATTGAAGAATGATATGGAGGAAAATGAAAAGGAACAAACCCAAGAGAAGGAAAAGGTTTACCATGGAAAACTTCATTTCACCTTGGATTATGACTTTCAAAAAGGAGAGGTTAGTTTGTGTATGCTTTGGAAATTTTCCTTTAATTTCACATTGATGGTTTTAGTTATTCTGATTAATCCTCGACCGTTTGAAATAGAGAAAAAGCTTTTATCCACGCGGCAAGTGTGCCGCTCCACGATATAATCATAACCAAAAGAACAAATATGCTTTATGTTGGGACAGCAATATAATAGCAGCTTTTGTTAGATCCAAGTTGATGGCATCCTGGTACCCGCAAACGTAATTCTGGATTAAAATATTTCTTCTAGTTCAAAATCCAGAAGTATAATCATGATTGGATTGGGACTCATATCAGCGAATTTTTATATTAGCGGTTTTATTACTCTTCGGCTATAAAATTAATGAAGACATATACGAAGTTAGTTCAGATGTCATGAAGGTAAAAACCATTTGTATAATCAAAAGTTTTGCTTTATATATATATATATATATATATATATCGATTATTATGCTATTGCTAGTTTCAACCTGTCGTACAAAAATGCAGAGGCATTCCTTATTACCGATTTGGTCTTGTCGAATCAGGAATAGCTTTAAAGAAATAGCGTCAAATATAATGCAGTTAAATAGCAAGGACAGATAATCCACTTACTGTTTAAAGTTGATTTTTTGTTTAGTTTCCATATTATCAATAAAATTCAGTATAATGACAGACTACTGAATATTCATCAATATGTTTATCTATTACTGATAACACTGTTGTTTTGCGAACGATCATGATCAACATTGTGATCAGATCTTGCTAATTGGCTCTTTTTAGCCACACTACATCAAGGATGTGAATTGCAAAGAGTAAATTACAGCGAACATATGATTAATGATATTATCATGATTACTTGAATGAAAATGGTTTTTCAGTTAATCTAAGCAGAAGTGTATACAATATTTTCATTCCATTAGCTAACGGTTGGTGTCCTGGAAGCCGCTGATCTACCTGCAATGGATATGTGTGGCACGTCAGATCCTTACGTGAAACTGTTCCTTCTTCCGGACAAAAAGCGAAAATACGAAACAAAAGTGCACCGGAAAATCCTCAACCCAGTTTTCAATGAGACTTTCGTTTTTAAGGTACATATCATTTTCATAAAATTGAAGTTATCATAAATTATATTTACGTTTATATGCGATAATTATGGTGGATGAGTTATACAGTGATGTATCTGTCATGGCGAGAGGACACAGTCGCAAATCTTCCAAAGAGGTTAGAGCAAATATAGTTATATATAGTTATACAGTTATATTTTAGTTGCACGAAATGAATTCATGTATGATAAATTTTGCCAGAATCGCAATGTCTTGAAACTTCAATGAGATTTGTTTTAAGGGAATACCAATAAACTTAGGGACACTCATTTCTTTTACCCGATCTTGAACCTACCAACTAAATGGAAATTCCATATGTTAAGAAGATCACGTTCGAATTTATTACTTTGGAGTTGTTAGTTTTCAGTGTAAAAAACTAAAATAAATTTAATCCATTGTGTTTTTCGCACTCACACTCTAATTACACTAAAATGTGAGCAACACAATGCAATCAACATTTCGATACGCTTTGCCATTTGAGCCGGAATCATTTTGCTTTCTGTATTTGAACACCGCACCTCAATTAATATTCGCTTTGAAGTAAAACCTCGTTTAAAATCTCTTTAATTTTCGCATGCGATTTAGTGGAAACAGTGTAGCAGAAAATTCAAGCACGGTAGTCGGTGATATAGATTTTTGTTGTACCACAATGTACAAATGATTCTTCATAGTAAATATTATTTTGCATGTGGTAATACGCTAGGCTCAAAAATTCATTCTATTTTTTTTAATTTCTGGATATTCGCGCTAGTGTGTAGACGGACTACTCACTCACGCATTTTCTATGCCATATATGACGTTAGTTTATTAAATATTGAAAAAATATTTATCAAAAACTTCGAATTAGGGAATTTGCACAAAAAGTTATAAATTATAGTTTGGTTCTTCACATGCCACTGTAATGTGCTGAAGAATCCTCTAGTACCTTCAGACGTACACCCAGTCATACAGTCAGAGCTTGGGAGCCGAGTTCGAAAATGATTATGTAACAAGGATAAAGGATTAACCCTATGCGCGAATTTAGAACCTTTAATATAAACAATTATTCCTATGGTCCGTTCAAGCCACCTTGTGAGCAGGTGAATTCGAAGTGATCTGATCTTAATATACAGAATAACAATTGCTGCGCCCGATTTAACCAGATACCTGTCACACCATGGTTCCATTAAACCGGCCAAAGTCACATGCTTATTCTCCGGAAACTACGCCCCAGTCTTACCACTTATTGCCATCATTACTCAATCCGCGCATTTTTTCCGTACAAATCTCACGCAATAAAGAAAGCATGACTTTAAAGCATGAACTTGTAAAAAGTTTAAAGATGTTATGAGAATAGAAATTCGTTGACACATGTTATTGATAACTCTCATTTTTACTCTTATATACAGACATACGCAAATACGCAAATATAGACTAGAGATTCATTAGTCTCACATTAATTTACATGTATTTGCTTTTTGCCGTAATTATCGAAGACCGAATCTAAGTTTAGCACGCAATTTTTATTCTTTTATAAATAAATTTGATCACGTTTTCATTGTTTGGATTCTGAGTAATTATATTGAGAGTGTACGGAACACGCCTATTGCTATCATTTTCAATACGCCCTACATTTTTCTATCCAATTCAGATACCATATGCTGAAGTGGCAGGCAAAACTCTTGTCATGATGGTTTACGATTTTGATCGATTTTCCAAGCATGATCAAATCGGCCAAATAAAAATCCCTCTGGGGACAATTGATTTGTGCAAACTACTGGAAGAGTGGCGAGATCTGAATCCCCCAGAGTCAGAGATCGATAAGGTGAGTGAATATTTGTTTGAAATTTTGATGTTCGCGGTTTCAATTTTAAAACATTCATATTTGTTATTATCTAATATTTGGTTAAATATTACACTAAATTTTCTAAAGCAAGCGTTTTAATTCAAACATATTTATATTTTACTGTTTCTCTCTGGTTTCCTAATGTTTTTTAAGTTCATAAAATAACAATCTGAATACATATTTCATATTATCGCGAAATGTTTTGAAAAATTCTAAGGATATTTAAGTAAATTTATTTCTATATAATTGGTTTAAAATTATTTCTAAATTGCTTATAAACACTATTTAAAGTAAAGCTAGTTATTTCAGCCTCAGAATTATTTTTCGTGGAAAATAAGTAATCCCGAAATGTACTGATTCTTTACATAAAAAACATGACCGTTGGCATGCATTTCCATCACACTTCCACCTGCGGTTCATTACTGTTTGCACATATATTAAACTGTACTATTTTTTATAAAACAAATCATAACTCTTCATCACGCATTTTTTCATAAGACAGTCCTAGTTGAGCTTCATCGCATTTGCCTGTATCAGCTCAACGTAGATATACGATTGCTTAAAATGATACTCATATGGCTCGCTATTGATTTTTTAATAGGAACATCACCAACGAGTTGAGACTATTGCAACCTGTTCATTGTTTGCCTGAGGTGTATATCTTCGGGCTTGAATAGTTAGGGTCAATATTTTAGTACAGACAACAAGGTCAACCTGCATAATCTCACAGTGCGTCAATAATAAATGAAAGAATGAAAATCGCATATTGCATATAGCCTCTCAATAATTTCAGACAGAATAAGCAGTGATTCATTGATATATCCTTACCAGAAGAATGATATTGGATAAAGGGTTTTCAAAGCTGTTTGCGAACGAATAACTTATCATTGTCGTACAAATAATGTTCACAAATAATGGTGTTTATATAATATTACATGTATATATATGCAGTATGAACAACCGAATTCAGTAGATTTGCGTTAAGAATTAGGCCGGGCGACAAAAGTTTGAACTTGGAGACCGATGCTGATTAATGTGTGAAGTGTGTGATGGAAACGCTTTCAACTGCGAATAAAGCGGAGATCTTCAATGTTTTACTTGGTTATTCGTTACACCTTAAAGTTACGTGTCACCAGAAAATTCGTATGAACATGTACAAAATAGAATATTTTTGAGAATAATATTTTGACATTTTAATCTTTTAAAGTTAAATAATTTACAAGTCTGAAATTTTATTACCATTTATTTGTCCACTTTGACCGATTTCACGTAACCGGATGCAAGTATTTTGTATTCATTTGAAGGAAAATCGTTTGGGAGAAATTTGCTTCTCTTTGCGTTATGTGCCAACATCTGGAAGACTTAACGTTAATATTCTTGAAGCGAAAAATTTGAAGAAAATGGATGTGGGAGGTTTATCTGGTAAGTAACAAATCTCTGCTTAGTACATAAATTAATATTAGAAAGCATGTAATAAACCGAATGATGGTTTTTAAAAAATCACCGGCTGAATTGCAGCTTTCTATATTTGCCTAAATTATGACTATACTATACATAGTGAAAGTAAACGATTCCAGTGCAACTGTTGAATTTTCCAAAGATGATTCAATTATTTCTCGACTTCCGGCTCACTATGCTATTTTTCAGCTAACTGTGTGTTAAATTTCTAGATTAATGACGATCAATCTTTGTATCGTGTTCAAATTTAGATTGACTTTTTTCGAAGCACAAGTTTTACAAAACAATCTCATTCCACGCAGATCCTTATGTCAAACTTTCACTTATGGTCGGTGGGAAACGAATCAAGAAGAAGAAAACCACCATCAAAAAATACACGCTGAATCCTTATTACAATGAATCATTTGCTTTTGACGTTCCCTTCGACCAGATTCAAGTATGTTTAACAATTGTTGATTATAATTTCTTAATATATCAGTGTTCCTGTTGCAAATCTAACATTTCAACAAGTGTCTACATGTGGTTGTGCAACTGCACAATTGTTTGGAAAAGAGTCACTTTTTACGGATTGAGATCATTTTTTAATGCACAAAATGGCGAAAAATTTCTTAAAAGATTTGATTTAGAAAGCTGCGGTGCATTTTGGTGCAAACAAACCCTTCTGATCAACTTCTGATCAACTAGCATAAAATTTTCCGGAAACGAATGATATTAATAGGGATCATGATAGCTAAGTGATTTATATTAGCAACTGCGGATTAGAGAAAGATGTAATCTGACTTTCATTAAAGATTTTGATATTTAGCAGGTAATTTCGTCAAAGGGTATGTAGTATTAATATGTATAGCAACGAAATTGCACAAATTGTCGTTACATTATTTTTATTTTAATCCTTAAATTTATTCATTTTTCATTGTTCTATTCAGAAAGTGAGTCTGATTGTGACCGTCGTTGATTATGATCGGATCGGAACCTCTGAGCCGATCGGTCGCGTTGTCCTTGGATGCAATGCAACTGGGGCTGCACTTCGACATTGGTCTGATATGCTCAGTAATCCACGTCGGCCCATCGCGCAGTGGCACACGTTACAAGAAATGCCAGAAAAGCATTAAATATAATTAATGAAAATCTAATTAACGATGCTTCACGGGTACAAGCAATTTCTTTAAAAGGAATTGCCTAATTGTTATCGATATTTTGAGATTAAAATTTTGACATGTTATTAGAATTTAGTTTGATGTTCTGATTATTCAGATATAAAGTATTGCGTCCGGTTAATTTTGTTTTGAAATAATACAATCAGCTAAATTAACTAATACTGAAACTAACGTTTAGGAATTAAAATTTCCATCTTGAGATATTATTAGGTTTATAGTAAAAAAGCGTATAGCTCTAATGAATCAGAGCATATGGGTATAAATTCTAAGAAACTGAGCTAATTTTTGGAAATTACTATTTCACCGTGTCACTGAATAACTATATTGTGCCTAGACTTCAAATTCAACCTCTATGTGAATGTAGCGTTCGAGGCTATCTTATTAATAATACCACTATCAGTAGGTATTTAGAATAGTTTTATCATCATCATTAACCTGTGATTGTAATATAGCATCTAGTTACTCATTGGAAATAATGCTTTGCACATATTTCACAGATCTCGTTGGAATTGAAAGAAAATTGTTTGTGCCTACCATAAGTGTATGTTCGAGGCAGATTAATAGGGGTCACAATGTATGGTAATGCTTTGGGTTTACTGGTCTAAAATGCATTATGCTTATCGACAAGCTTAGAAAGGTGGGAATTAAAATAAGATTAGAGTGAATAACTTGCGCTAATAAATTAGATGATGCCGTGCATAAACAAGAGGAAATGAATAATGGGATAAAAAGTACAATTTAATTTCAAAATAATGCAAACTATTTGATTTGACCACAGTAAAAGTTTCAATATTTACGGCTTCGTCGATGTGCTTCATGGAGTAGCAAAAGTAATTCCAATTGGACGTGTAGGGAAGAAATTTCGAGCGGAAATTTTTGTTTGGGTGATTTATTTTTCAAAGTATATGAGTGTAAGAAGGAATCACTAAGGGTCACTGGGGCCAACACAGTAGTATTTAACATGAAAGATCATAAATTTGTTTGAAGATCGTTTAGTTTCACCAGAAAATAATTTCTGGCGGTAAGCTGTTTCACACAAAGCATACACGAACTGCGTAAAAGTTGCGGTGAAATTTTATTCCGGAATTTTGGATTTCAAGGGTCAGGTTGTGACTGTGGGTCGCGAGAATGAAACCGATGTTAAAGAGGTGACTGAGTAGGTCGGACCCCGCATGGATTATTCGGTATGTTCCGATTAGCTCAGCTCGGATGTGTCTGCGCTCGAGCGTGCACAATCCAAGTTTAGTCAGTCGCTGCTCAAGGGGACATTATGCAATACAGTAACCATTTAGTTGCCTAATGATAAATCCTTTCGATAAGCTAGAAATCATTTTTTCATTCATGGTGCCTAAGTTTGTACTGTTTAGTCCACAACTGGAGGTATGCATGTTTGGAGTATCTTTGGCAATGAGTACGCTAAGAAACTCCTAAAATTCGGTTGAGGAGATTTGGTAATGTTTCGCCTGCGTAAATGATTTTGCACAACAGTAGGATTCATATCGGCATCACTTAGGCTCTCCACCATTATGGAACGTGCCGATGGTGTTGGCAGGGGCACATCCTTTGGAAAAAAGACTTGCACATGAAATGTTACTAGGGCATTAGCTGTATCCCTGACAATATCTGTAAAACCGTCAATTGTTTGAATAAGAAAAACCTCTGGTTTAACCTTAGTCGCGTTGTTTACGATCGTGTAGAGTATCTTCGAATGTCGTTCCATCTGGTCTATCAACATCCAATTGTGCTACTGCTTTCTTCGTAAATTATTGACGTCAACTTGTTTCAGACATTTCGAAAACGTTCGCAGGATACGTCTTTTCGAGCGGTCCTCTGTGCAGCCCCTGCCGAATTTCGCAAGGCGATTCATTTTTGAATGCGGCTGCGGAGTTTGAAACGAAACGTTCTAGCTTTTCGTTTCCGAGTATCAGCTGAGTTGTCGTCTATTTTCATAACGTTGAATCTTAAAAGGCTCGAACAGTGAGTTTCTGCATTCATAAGATCGAGATGTCTCTTTTCTGGCATCTTGAGTGCTTCGTGAAGGCCAAAGGAACCGACACTTTTGATGAGTTTGACATCATTAGATGCCCTCTTGGCGCTGCACACGAATTCGAAGAACAACAGGAGGTGGTCACAGCCCCAGAGGACTATGATACTGCACCGACTCGACTGCAGTTGCTTCGGATTTGAGAACGAAATCTACGATTGAAGATTCGTCGGGGCCCCTTTGTCGAGTGAAGGAATTTACGCGGTTTTAAGGGGAAATGAGAATGATTATCGCGCGGAATTTGAAATCGAGTGATTGCTGCGAGTAATGTTGTAAAGCTGTAGAAGCTCGAAATCTTCCATTATGATTAGTCGGGTTCCGCTGAGATTTCCAGCGTTACGCATTATTTCTAGCAACATTTCGTTATGGAAGTCAGATGAGGTGAGTGAGCGGTGACTTACACCAAGGATGCCGTTTTCTTCCGATTCCAGGCGCAAGCTGTACCTCGTGGTATCCTCCAGCTCAAACTATGTATCAGAAACATTTGTGCAGTAAAGACGCTCGTGGTGATGCACAGCTACTCCACCACGTGTTCTTGAGCGGTCTCACCGAAGCGGTATCATATTGGGAATTGCCAGCTCGCAATCATTCACCGGATTATGGAACTAGGTCTCGGTTACAGCTTTAATGTCAGCAGAAAGCTGATAGCTGAATGAGTTAATTCAGCTTTCTGTTCTCAAGCACTGCTAATTTGTGTATAAACAGTACATACGTGTTTTGGTATGTAACAATGATATGTGGATGACGTTTATTTGTCTGACCTTTTTGATTTTTTTAAACTTCTGATTTTGATTTTCCAGTGCCTTTGTCCGGCAATGCTTCAGCTTGTGTTTCTGAGACTACCTCATATGTGCTTAGTCTGACGTCACCAGGGATATTTTCCTTGTGTAGTCGCCAAGTATGTCTGACTACGTCATTTATAGAAATAGTTAGGAAAGTGAGTTTCAATGGAGGTGATCCATCGGTTTACTGACATTTCAGACCCAGACACTTAATCCCCAGTTTGATAACTTCTGAAGAATGTAAAATACGTTTAAATTGATTTTAAGAACGTCAATCTTTCCGTAGTTGAGTACCGCTGAATTGCTCGAGATGTCCTGGCGCATATCTCAGCATACTTTTTCTTCGGTTTGATATGAACCCTAGCACCTGTTTGAAAAATTGAGGCCGTATGCTGTCGGCAATCCTTTCGCAAACCGTTAAGAAATGTCCACATGTTGGGATGTTGGCAAGAAAAGATTGAATGTAATGCGTGATACCAGCCTTCTACAGCATTATTCGTTCGGGCAACACCGTTACTTGCGTCTTCACACTTATTCTAGGTTTCCGGTGGAAATATATCTGGTGCAAGGTTTTCTATTCTACATCTAATTCGTCGACCTCAAACAAAGGTATGTTCAAAATAAGATAACGGTTCATTCATCCTCTCACTTTGAGACATAGATTCGGCTAACATCGCAAATGTGTCGATTACCTCATTCAACTGCACAATCATGAGACGCATATCGTCGTCTGCCTCATAATCTGCTTTCATCCATAGTTCACATAACTTTCGTTGCATGACATGACATCTCGAGCAATTCAGCGTTACTCAACTACGGAAAGATTGGGGTTCCTTAAATCAATTGCATATCTATTCTGTTAAATAAATTCATTTAAACGTATTCTGCATTCTTCATAAGTTTGCAAACTGGGGATTAAATATCTGGAGATTAAGTGTTTCGAGATTAAGTGACCGGACACCGATCCATCACCTTTGTAATTTGATGAGTAGGGTATCCTAAAGGTAGTCAAAACAATACACACACGCGCTCCTATGGTTTCTCGATGTAGGGCTACTGTTTGCAATCGTATTGTTGTTGTTTAACAGCCACCGTCGTATTGGCACCCTCTGAAACGCCTAGAAGGATTAAACTGCGCTTTTTGCTCTATTTTCGGACATCAAGACGTCATTTTTTCAATTAAGGTATGTTGGAGTAGAATTGATTATTGCACTATGGAAACTCATGTAGCATGTAAGAATTTAAAAGAACAGTTTTCATATCCCTCTAAATGCATAATGTTAATTTCAGTAGACATCGTTCACCGAAATGCCGGGAGCTTTAGTGGCGAATCAAACGTATAACTGCTGAAAGTCTGATGGTTTTCGGGCTCATCATCTTACAGAGGTTGAAACATTGTTCTAGTTCGCGTCTCTGCCTATTCGCAATAGTGTCTCGCTGGATTTCTGTATGTTGGTACAGATTATACTGATGTTTTTAGAGGTACATTTGCAAGATAAATTTTGGATTCAAATCCCAAGGTCTCATCTTAAAATTCAGATGAGCGGACGGCTTGGTCTTCGTAAACCTTTTAATATCAGAGGAGTTGAGGTTAGACATGCCGTTGAAGTTCGGTTTTACAAAGGTTCGGTATTGATGATGAGAGCCCTATGCAATTCAGTCCAGCGGATTTTAAAAAAGTATGCTTTCGCGTGGAGTGATCTGATGAGATATATATTTTGTCTGGTTGGAATTACAGACTGGATTATCCGATTTTTCGGTAGTTGTACCTGCAAAGCTTAGGATCTGAGCTTCAACTAGAGTCTGAAAACTATTCATTTAATTTTTGTATGTTAAGCTTTAAGCTCAACATGCGTTTATCCGTGTTGCATTATTGGACACTTTTTGAAGCACGCACACGATGGTTGGGTTTTGTTAGACAATGTTCACAGACGTAGCATACGCTAGGAATGTTTTCATCATTTATGATCGATATTGACTCCGCGGCCAATGATTTATCACATTTTGCGTGACACGTTTGTAAGCAGTTGAGACACGTAACGGATTTAACTTTACCACTAACCACTTTTTCACAGACGACACGTGTTTCGCGAGCAGCAGATTGTTTCACTATAACGGGGTCAACCAAAAGTACAAAAAAGCGGTAAAATAAGTCGATACGGCTGGGATTGGTTGATGCGGTATTATGTGAAGTTAGCGCCAAGTGATGAGGTCTAAATATATTTCGTCACCAGATTTAGCCAAGAGTTGTCAGTCTCCCGTTGTGAATGTTGGTAAATACCGATGGGTAAATCTCCAAGCAGAAACACAAAAATGAAATCAATTCCACTATTGCTGCACAAAAAGCAAGACAAGTTGTAAATCGGTAGTTCTTGTTGGGTAGATCCGTGGTAGAAAACCTTCAGATAGACATCCAAAAATCACACAGATCGGGTGAAAATTAAGATCCCAGATAATATGTGGATTCAAAGGATTTACCAACGTTTAACATTTTACATTTTTCGATGCTGAATGGTAGGCAGTTTCGTAAGGACAACGTATGAAGTGCTTCGAGACCTTTTAAGAAATTAGCAACCCCCTATGGTGCGCACGCTAGTCCAAACTTTGATGTCATCCACAAATAAAATTTTGTTGCTGCGTCCGATTTCAGGTATATCATTCGCGTACACCAAGAAGTCTACTAGCCCCAAGACTGAGCCCTGACTGAATTGTAAATCTGGGCTGGATAGTGCCCAATCAACATACACTGATGTCTTACCAATCAAGTAATCATGTATTCAGACCAATAATAAGCCACCCGACCCGAGCTGCTCCAATTTACGTAGCAGTATGCTGTGGTTAACACGATTAAAAGCTTCAGACATATCTAAGTAACAAGCATAGATGGGGTATCCATTATCCACTGATCGAGTCCAGTTATCAAGAGTTATTAGAAGATTTGCAAGGAATCAGTGTCTTGTCCTAAGTCCATGCTGTGCGATGGAAAGAAGCTTACTTTGTTCTAAACGTTTGAGTAACTCATCAGCAGCAAATCGTTTGGGAATGTAAGAGAGAATAGCGCATGGACGCATTCTTTCAGGGAGAATGGTGTTATTTCATCAGCACTCGGTGATTTTTTGTACACGTTTTCTGAGCGTCACTAGCTCTTTCCAAGTGGTGTTTCATTGTAGATATCATCGATGACCTTTTCCTCGCTTGTCCGACAAAGATGGCGTCTATGCCTCTGAAGAGAATGCTGCTTGAGATGTGGTTAAAAAAGGAAAATATGGTCATCAGAATTCACCGGAGGAATCTCATATCTCAGTAAATTCGGGATATTAAAGTCACCCATGATCAAGACGTAGCTGCAATAAAAGGCGGGCTGCTATAATAATTTACGTGTTCCCAATTGCTTTTCCAATTTTCTCTATTTTCTATGCGCTTCATATCGGAACGGATGTATTTTCGATAATATCTGAAAAATTAAAATCTTCGTATCACCATGTTTTCTACACGATGCATCCTAAAATATCTATCTCTCGCAGTATTAAAAATCCTCAAACAAGTCAATACACCGTGAGGATAGATAGCGACACTTCTTTTATATTAAAAACGTTAGGAAAATTAGGATATGAATTATTAGTTCTACGTAATGAAATAGCAACATTTCAAACTTTCTTTGATTATAAAATATTCATTTGCATGCTTTTCCGTCATTCATACCCCACGACCGGTTTTGTGCTGTTTGCACTCATCAGGTAGGGACAGTAAGATCAGGAT